>VZTX01001913.1:131236-209400 GCA_013400915.1 Pardalotus punctatus | reverse complement strand
CGCCATGCCCCAGCGAGAGCTGACAACTTTGACTCCAACAGGAGCCAGGCTTGACATTCCCAAAAGCGGGGCCCTGCCCCCTGACCTTGCTCCTTGCACTGGGAAAATTCAATCTGCTATTTTATGGGAAAATAAAGCTCTTGCCCACCTTTTTTTGTAGATCACAGGGCTTTGAGGACCTTGGTCTTGTGAAAGGTGTCTCTGCCCATGGCAGGGGAGTGCAGCAAGATCTTCCAAGTTCCCTTCCAAGCCAAGGCAGGCTGTGATTCCCTCAGCATCCAGCCTTCAAGTCAGCTGTGCAAAATCAAACATGAGAAGAATTTATTGAGTTTGCTAATGACACTGACCTGGTTTTCCTTCTGACCTTTTCTTTATTTTCCAGTGACTGCCTTCCTTCACAGCCCTTAATGACATTTAGAACCAGATTTTTAATTAATGTGCCTAAGAAGCAGATAGTCAATTAGGATTTTAACAAATACCTCATAGGCTAGGCATATCAGCTCTACTGATGAGGTAGGCATATAAATGCTTTTGAAAATCAGTCAGACAGCCATCTGCAGCTTAAAGCACCTAATGACCTTAAAAAATAATCTAACCTTCAAGTTCTAGATATTGTAAAAAGCTTTTGTTTTTTAAAATACATGTCATGCATATATACAGAGGGAATATTTCTCAGTCTCTTTCAAGCAAGAACAGCAGACATTGAAAAAACCGCACAAAACTCAATCCTTTGAGCCTCATAAACTTTCTAAGGAAATTAACTGTCCTGTAATCCTGCTGGTAGAAAATGAGTGCAAGTTGCAAGCAGTATTCCAAAGCACAGTAGCAAGAGTAATTGGCTTCGCCCTCCATCCCAAAGTCCTTGACCTTTTGCTCCTCATTAGGGACATAAAACATTGGGAAAACAGTTACATTTGTCATATTTCTTGTAAAATTATACAAGTAGAAATTGAAATAGTTTGGAGTCAATAAAGTGAATTTGAAAAGCTGCCTGTAGGAAATTGCTAAGAATAGAATTCTTCAAATCCCCTTTAAGTGATTCTAGCAATAGCTGTGCCACGTGCATTCATACGATGCACTTCAAATCATTAAAACTCTAACAAAGTGAAATTATAAACAAAGCTATAAAATTTAAAGACGCTAACACATCTGCTACTGTTCTGGTATTTAAACCAGAGATCCTGGTGAAATAACAGCAATCATACAAACACCTGAATTTAGAGACTTTCTGATCCCTACTTTTCTCCATATAATTCATTACTAGCATTAAAGGCCACATTGAGAGGACTGCAGAATTGAAATATACTGTCACCTACACATTGCTACTCATAGGCCTGCTCCTTCTGATTTTAGGGGTATTTTAAGTTTAAACTCACGAAGGAGAATATCATCCCAGGTAGGTTCTACTACTATTGACAAAAGTTTGTAACTCACTGCTAAGACAGAACAATTGCATGAATTTCAAGCCCTAAGATTTAAGAAGTAAATAACTTTAGGCAACATCTGGCAGCATATTTCAGGCACACATATTAGTGTGTACATTAATAGAGGCACTAATGTTGCCTCAGGCAGAAGCGTAAGAAAGCAATATTGACAATAATAATTTAATTAAATAGGGAACATTAAAATAACTGATGTATCAGCACAGAAACATTGCACTTCCAAAATTGCAGTAGAACATCTCTCAATGTGAATTTTCATGCTGTGAATAAACAATGAAAGAAACACAGGAGTTGCTGTAAAGGAGCATGAGAGAGAACTCCAGTCAAGGGTGTAAGAGTAATTGCCACTTCAATCTACCACTCCTGAGTAATTTGCAATAGTCAGTCAGCTTCTCTGTCTTCAGAAGTTAAAGCAATAAGGCAAGAAAAAATAATTGAACCTGCAGGTTTTTTTGGTTCTACATATAGAGCTGTTCTATACTATATATATATATATNTGAAAAGATAAATTACCAGCAGGGCAAAGTATCACAATATTTCGGAACCCCACTGAAAAGACCTGAGCCCAGTTTTGACCTGTATAGGATGTACAGCGTCAGGGTACTCAAACTTACTCTTTTTTTCATTATTTTTACTTCTTTTCTGTGTGTTTCTCTATGATTCCAGTGTAGAAAATATCCTATTCTTGTGTTATGTTTCTTCATAAAATGCCCCATTTCTGTCTTTTTCCTGTTGACACAAGTAAAATAACTCCTGTAATCAATTAGCAGCACAAATTTTGCTCTTTCAAAATCTGACATATTTGAAATTTCATGAGCAAATTTCAGTAATATTCCATTTGTTATATTCCATGATTAGCAGAAACATTTGCTAATTATGATTTAGGAATAAAACCTGAGAAACAGAAATTAAATAATTTCATTGTAACTTGTTCTCAGATTCACACATAAAGCCATCTATTTATTTACAGCACCAAAAAAATAAGTTTAATCCTTACACTCAAAATCTGGCTTGTGAAAACTTGTGAAAACGATTGTTGAGTGAACTTGATATCCAGGTTCCTCCCCAGTTTTGTTAAATCTACTACTTTAAATGTACAGAAATCTTTCCAGAACACCTCCTGACATTTTGACATTTATTTATTTATTCCTAGCCAACCTGCTTATTAAACAACTTCTTTAACTATTATGAAACTAGAGGTTTGCACGTCAAAGATTAATTGAGAGTTTCATGATGTTTTTCAATATCCCACGCTGAAATACATTAACAAAGCTGTCTTGTGCAGACATTTTCAAATATAAATTTACAAATCTTTTTTTTCCATCAAGGAAGAAGTGTCCATAGGAGCTGCTGTGGTATGGCCAGGGCTCGGGGCTCCTGGAGACTGCGGTTTAAGACCTCCAGCGTAGCCACATTCTTCTTGTCTAGCCTTGTAATCTTTTGCCAGGTACTCTGTACATTAAGTTGTTTCATTTCAATTGCCCTGAGGGTTTCTTCCTCACTAACTAATGGGGAGCTTGATGCATCATTACTTTAACATAGAACAATGTGATAAAGCTGTAGGATTCTCCAGTAAAAAAAATTACTGGCTCTGCTCCTAATAAATTAGTTCTCAAAATATTCAGCTGTACCTCAGCAAGGCCTTTATATTTAGAATGGTATTTAGGAGAAATATTTTACTGGGCTCAACTCATTTATATAAAACAAAGGATAATTTTAAACAGTTTACCTGTACACACAAAAAATGTATGGAGACAGGGTGAAGATATGAAACTGCTTCACACAAAGAACACAACATTGCATATTCATAAATGTCAGGAACAGGTTTGTTTCCTTTAATAGCCTAATTAAACTGAAGAAACATAGGAGACCATTGGGGTCTACAGTGACTATAGCCTACCAAACCTAGGGCTGTTTGTAGATGCAGAGGTTTTGCTGTTTGTTCTGTAAGACCCTGATCTGAAACCTCAGAATGGCTTGGGAATCATTTCCCAGTCACATACACAGAGCTGAAGCAGTTCAGATAAAAGCTGCCAGGCTGTAGACAGATCTCATTCTGTCTGCATTCCCACTGACTCAGTTCCCAGACTTGCATTTCTCTGTATTTTGCATATTCTTTGTTTAAAGTTTTTAATTGCTGCATTCAGGCTTTCCCTCTCACAGCAATCTCAATGGGGAGAGACCATCTTAAAATACATTTTACTGATAGTCCTTCTTCTCTTTGGTGCTGTGTGTTGGGATAACAGTTTAGGTATTTCCTATTAACTTAAGCTATCTACCCTATACCTTCATCTGCTTGAATTTCTCCTGGTAGTTGCCTTACTGACTCCTGTGCATCTCTGCCCATGACCTTCTGTCTAAAGATTAAACATTAAGGGCTCCCAAATGCTTTTACAGACATAACTGATGGGGTTTAGAACTGTTCTCACTATTGTCAAATCCTACCGCTGATCTAGAGTGGAGTACCAGAAGGTCACGGCACTGACACCTCAAACAAAGTCTCAGTCCCTCACTTCTTTATCATATTGAGTCCAACAAGATTCTGGGTGTAGAGCATTCAGCAATACAGACAGTACAATAATTCCTACTTCTTGGCAAAAAGGGTGATAGTTCTACTAAATTATACTGCCTCCCAAAAATATTTGCTTTATAACATATTTGATTTCTTCAAAAAACGTGAGCCCTTATCTATGCCTGGGAAAGAAAAAATAGTCATTTAAATAATGGAAAGGAATAATTATCAAGTATATCAGTAACATATTGATAATCTACCTCTCCATGCCACATGTTCACAGTGGAGCCTTCCTACATTGTGTGGTTCAGTGGGCTGGAAATCCTGGCTGTGTTTGACCTGCCGCAGCTCCTTGGAGAAATCAGCTGCCTTCTGAACTTCCTTTTACACAGGATCTGTGCTTGGACAAAAACCCAAAAACATGGGTTAATATTTCACCAATTATTTTAAAAAAATTAAAAAAATAAAAAAATGCTAAAAGGTCTCACTCATGTAAAGGGGCTGATCTGGTCCCAGGAAAATCAATTAAGTTTTGTTATTGACTTTGCTTGGAGCAGCATTGATCTCTAAAGGCAACAAATGCGTTGAATTAGGTTAGTAAATTACTGTTCCCACGACCAAGTTAAAAGACAAATGAGTAGTTAAGTGAGAGTCTGGTTACAATATCACATCACAGGCCTTCCTGGTTATTTTCTTGTGGAATTCAGACAGCAGAATTTCAAAGAAAATATTCTCCAATCAGTACACACGGGAGTTTTATATAAAAAAACTATAAATCGTTTACAAATAGAAGGATTGTAAATCTGTCTCACACCAAAAGGAACCTAAAAATCATAGTTAAGACATCCTGTTAGAAGGCTGAATGAAGATCATCTGATTTCTTGACTGAGAGTTTCACACAGTTCTAGCTAAGCACATTAGAAAATACATTCTGTCAGGACTGAATATTTAATTTAAATGTTTTCAAAAATTCAGACTATATCTTGATTAATGAAGCTTTACTTGATTAATGAAGCATTGCAAAAAGTCTCTGTGGGAGAATGCTATGTTAAAATGAAGAAGCTTTTAATACAGACTTTTAAAATTTTTTGAAGTGGATATTCACACAGGTCTCAAGACTTGCATGATGCATTTATATGCACAGATTAGAAATGATGGCATTTCCTTTTTGCAGGGGTCTCACGTGTCTGCTCCCAGTGATTGCATGGCACAGTCAGGCAGTTCTCAGAATGAAACACTCTACAGAAAAGATGACCTATAACGCAAGAGGTTATGTGCCACAGAAGACAGCCTATAAATATTTTAAAATGTTGAATACATGAAAAAGCATATTTACTTTTATTTGCTGTCTCATTCCAAGGGCAGAAGCACCTTCATTGCAAAAGATACTGACTCTGCATTGCTTAAATATACATAGATATATGAATAGATATTAATACATAGTAACACAATGAAATGAAATTATTTCTGTGTTTGTAAAATTGCTCTTATAGTGAACTCATTGGCAAGCAAGCACTTGGCCAATAAGAGCTCTTCAGTGGATAAATTCTTAATGATGGAAAGTAGGCTAACACTTTGAAATTCTGTTCGCATATGACCTTATTTTCTTTCTCCATTTCCTTAAACTGGAATATTACTATTTTTTTCTCCAAAATGCCTACTTAAACTTGAGTGCTACAGATAAGTGCAAGCCAGTGCAAAGCACTTAAATTCCTAAACAAACAGCCTGGACTCAATGTAAAACTGACCTTTTTGATTCAAGAACTTTTTTTGAAAATTTAACATGACACACATAAAATCTTTATTGTCAGCAGCCAAGCAGTTCAGAGCTAGTTCTGTAATCCCAGTGTGGGACCTAAAGTGCACACAGGAAGCTGGATTCAATTTTTCACTTAATTCCAGAAGTTACCCATTATCCTTCCTTACTAAGTAAAAGGGTTACTTTTCCTTGGCAAGCTCCTTGGTATGCAGAGCTAAAATTGGGTCTCAGTCACAAAAGACCTGTCAGTAGACATTAAATTATCTAATTACTACCGAACACGTTATTGAACAAGTCATATTTAAAGTAGGAATGACACAAATCAAAATCCATTCTTAAAATAGCCCTACGTGATACACATCCTCCAATATTGCCTCAGCATTCTGCTACCATCTCATCCATGCAGTGTCCAGTGTGAGTCAGAATTGTGAAATGCTACATTCTCAATATTTTTGGCTTAATAGGAGGTGTGGTGAGAAGCAATGCAAAGTAAATAAAGCCATCCAGTCGAGATTATCGTTTTTAAAAGACAGCAATTTCAGCCCATGGGGGTTTTATTCATCAATAACAATTGCAGTGAGACCCAACACAGAAAGGAGATCTTTAATATCAATAACACAAAATGCTACCTTGCTAATGAAGACATACGAGTTTATTGATTAGTTGTGCAAGACTGTTTATGTTGGTTTTGCTTCTAGTTGCTCACATATGTATGAGCTCTTCAATTTCACTGCATCTGCATGCAAGGACTTGCAGAAGTGGTAGTAAGGGGTTATTATGGCCTGTCTCCCTGCTCCCATCCTTCTCACAGCCTGCATTTCCCCCTAGCTGGGTTCTGTTGCACTTGGCATACACAAAGCATAGGCAGAAAAAAGTAAAATTGCGTTTAGCCTACAGAAATCCAGCTCAGCTCAATCAGGAGTGGTTTTAGCAAAGGTCACTAAACACTGACCAGGTTCTGCTCTCACTCTGCTCTCTCCTGCCAGGCCTGGGCTGCAGGACCCACAGACACCTCCACAGCAAGAGAATGTAAACCCATCCAGTCATGGATGGTCCTCCAAACGTTCCATCAGGACAGCCCTTGAAGGATGTGCTCCACAGGCATTTGCCTGTCCTCGCTATGGCCAAACTGCCTGCCCCAAAAGTGCTCACAGCAGCTTCTCAGAGAGCAAGCTGCACAATCTTAGGCCCTTGGAAAAGGGAGGAATGTATAACCTTTAAAGAGTATGAATGAAATGAGGTTTAACAAACATATTACTTCTAAAACTGCTTGGATTTTTCTTTCTTTTTGCTTGGTTTCTTATATTGATATGGACCAGATGCAAAGTCCACAGACTGATCCAGCTCAGAACCTATGAAGTTTCAGAGGTGTGCAGATTCAGCATTTGGTTTTGTCTGACTTCTAGAAGAAAATATCAGGAGAGATTTTCTTCAATTAAGACCAGCTGCTTCTGCTATGACTGTCAATGGCAAATTAAGACTTTTGTACCTTTAGATATGGAAAAACTCACAAAATATCAGCTTTGCTTAAGAGCTCATTCTTAACATTTTTCTACTGAGATCCACAGAGGAAATGGAGAGGCAACAGCTTTTAATTACAGTATGTTTTCTTGCTTGTTGGAAACTTCTAATTTTACTGCCTGTGGGCTATCTGGGAATTAACAAGAAAGAATATCCTACATTCCAAACCAAACCCAAAAAAACTAGAGCTCAGTACAAAACACACAGTGTAGCAAATTTCAGCATATAAGCAGAGTTTCTTCTGCCTTTATTTAAAAGCAAGTGTCCTTCTCCATAAAGATGCACAGAACTACTCTAGGAAAATACAGCCTGCTCATTGCTCATTGCTCCTGCCTACATCAGGACTTTGGACAAACAGGACATTTTAGCCACTTCCAGATGACTCCAAAGATCTCATCTCTCAGTTGGTCAGACAGACAGAATAGAAGTACCCAGGGACACAGAAATTTCTATAGGCCATTTCAGTCCTTACCATACTTCAAAAAGCACGACATGCTACATTTCTGGCACTACCTTCCTGCAGTTGTCTGGTTTTTATCATTTCACTTAGAAACTTACCAGGATCTTCAAGGTACACCAACTCATCTCCCAAATTCATAAGTCAATACTCTAATTCAATGTGCAATCAAAAAATAAAAAAAATAAAGAAAAAAAGAAATGGATTCAGAAAACAAGACAGAACATGATGAAAACCCCATTAGTACTGTGACAATTAAGCACCGATAATTGCCATATGAAAAGAGCTATTTAGCCAATTTTTCTTGGATTCTATACCTGTCTCTCAGAACTCTGGGTTTATGTGGAGGGCACCACAAGAGACCAGAACTCACCAAATTCAAAAAAAATTACACCTTTTACTTTCATATGTACAAGGCATGATACCTGCAGAAAGGTTTCGGCAATCTTAAATCCACTCTGATTTTGACATAACATTCAGTTTGGTTGTTAGTTTTGGTGTGTTTCAAGAAGTTGCCATTAAGCTGAACACTCTGAAATTCCCATGAATTTTCCCCCTTTTCACATTCCAAAGACAGGCATCAAATTAGGCTTTTTCAATGTCTGACTGAATCATCTACACTGCATATTGGGTTTGAACAAGAACCACGAGCAGCTCTGAGGGTGTTTCATCAAGTCTCCACGGAATCTAGGATCACTGCACATTTATGTGAATAAGTGGCCTTGTACACCAGGAGGAACTATTTACTTTAATATCCTTCAAAATCCCACCATATATTCAGTCATCTTTTACAAATCTGACTCAGGAACTAAATCAGAACTGTTAGGACAGTGAGAACTGCTTTCCTCCTTGAAATTCAGAGATACAAAGTGAAAGCATGGTAAATAACACAGCAGACAGCCCTGTTTTAAAGTTTTAACAGCAAAGCTGTTAGAAAATCTTGATTAAAACCAATTTTAGAGAGAAATCAATGCAGAAAAAATCATGTTTTCTGAAATATTTACATGAATATAGACAAAATAACTTTTGCTTGTATCACACAACTTCAGTTCTAGACTCTGTTTGACAAGGATGGAGGCTTAGTGGGACTGTTCTCTCCATGTCTGCCTCGGTGCCTGCCTAAATAAAATTTCTCTGAATCTCATTGATAAAGAAGTAGCTGTCAGCCCTAATTTCCACACCAGTTATTATTCTACTAACACAAGGGCCAAGTGTTTACATTAATAATTATGTCCTTTACGTTACATGCCATCGGAATCCATAACTACTTATTTCAAACATGTCAATAATACATTCAATAAAATCTGTGGGTGTTCCTCCAAGAAAACAGTGCAAGCCATCAAGAGGTTGGCTGCATCTTAGCAGCTGGCTCTACAGAGGCTACTTGGAATATCCACACAGTTCATTCGAAAAGGGTGCCCTGTCTGTCCTACTCTAATCTGAATGTGGAGGAGCCATGACCTTTTTCTCTGGACAGTAAATATGTGGTCAAAAACTGATTTTCATTCCAGAAGAGAATAATTTTTTAAAAAACAACCCCCAAAAACCTATAAAATCAAATTTGTTTTTTTAATGAAATCACATGTTATTACATACACTATTAAATTTAAAAATTATAATAGAATAACCTAAAAATTTTCAAAAATCTTGCACTTATTCAGTCCCTCAGAAATTGTGATATGTAAAACTCCACAGGGACTGGCTTTCCAAGCCCGTCATCTCTTTCCTTTAAAAGTATTTCATATATTTGTATATATGTATGTATATATGAAATCATAAAAAGTGTATCTGCTACAGATATAACATAGAAGACCCCACCCCACCATCATTGGCAGATAAACTATTAGGACATTAGCACAGCTGGACTGGATTTATGGCTCCTCAAAATTAAAAAAACCATTAGCAGTAACCCATCATTCAATGCACAGGCCATTTTTCACATTTTAGGGCCTTGCAAACAAGTTTAAAACTTTTATCCCTGACTTGCAGAGACTTTCACTATGTTTACAGTTCACTTAATACTTTACAATTACATATTTATCATCAGTTACATTTCAGATATCAGTCATATTTAAAGCTCAAAATGTTTACCTTTGCAGTAGAAAATATATCTAAACGAGAATTAGCAGTGGGAAAATACCTGAAACTCTGATCTCTTTTCTTTTAAAGATGTCAGAAATTAAATATTTGCACTGATATCAATGGGGCATTAAATCTGTAACTAATTCCATATGTGTGAAAGCTGTAAGGATTAAAAGTGTAGAAGGATGCCGTATAATAAATCAAATCCATAGCAAATTCTGCAAGGTTGCTGAAGTGAGCCGCTCCAGGCAATCAGGATATGAAAATTAAATCAATTTATGGGAGGAAAAACCATACTTACCCTCTAAGTATTAATTACTTCTAGTACAGTAGCACCTGGATGATTCAATCCCTTTATTCATGCAACTATACAGGCACAAATAAAAGGAAGGTTCTAGACCCAAAGGTCTACAGCTTTTGGCTTAGTTTTTAAATACTCAAAAGGCTGAGTCCACCCTCAGTCTACTGGGCACAGAGGGAGTGATTTATACATCAATTTCTAACTAAAGCGCCCTACAAGTGGGCTCAAATCTAGGCTCATTTCAGTTAGATCAGGTTGCACCTGCCTAGTCTCCATAATGAGAGTAAGAAAACTTTATACAGATAATTGCTGAAATAAGATTACAGCTGTTAGTACAGCTTGTAACTTTTATTTATATTCAGCTCTTCAAAAAGGCTATGATGATGAAATGAAGTAACAGAGAAAATGGTCCAATGGTTCATTTATCTCCTGTTAAATCTTTTTTCTATGATCAACAGAATTGACACCCACCAGACCCACGTGACCTTCACTGGCAGAATCTTTAAGTGATAAATTAAATTCCTCCCTCAGGCTGTTGTTTACAGGGTGTATTTTGCTCTGGAGTAGACCCTCAGCAGTGGAGACTCCATGCCAGCGGAGATGAACTCGAATCAAGGACAGACTGCTGGAGCAGCAGATCAGATACGCTGCTAGCCAGCCATGTGGTGAAAAAATACAGATTTCAAGTTCCATCAGAAAGCTCTGGTATCCTGGTACAGAGGGTCAGCAGAGCTCCTAAAAAAAGGCCGATGGATTTCTTGGGCTGTCTTCTGGCATGCTTCAGCCCTGTGAATCAAATAACTGAGGAAGGCTCATAAAAATGAGTAAACAAACATAAAAGGGTGGCCCTGAGTGCTATTGTATTTCAGAGCTGGCTCGCTGCTCTTGTTAAAGGGCTGCAACAGACATACACAAAGAATCATATGAATAATGCTGGAGCCATCTACCTACAGCACAGAAACGTGATCTTTTCTGTTCAAATGTGTCTGAAATTTGTTGGAACTGGAAAAAAGATTACTCTTGCCTTAAAAGGCCATGATCTCATGCTCAGTGCCTTTTTTTGATACAGGGCTCGGAGGTGAAAAAAGCCTAAAAATCTATTCAGCCCTTGCTGGCTTAATAACTTTAACATATTATTTCTGATGAAGATGAAAAAATCAGACTTATAAAAACTGATCATAAAAAAGCAAAAAGAGGCTTTAACTCACAAAGGAGGAAAGGAAACTATGGGAGGCAGCCTAATGCTTCAACATCAGGTAACAATACAAAAGTCTGAAGTCTTTAACTCATTAATTTGAAAGGGTTTGGCTCCAACTCTTTATTTTGGCTTTTCATTTCTGTTTGTTTGTTTTTCCCTCCCAAAGGAAATCTGGACTGTAGATGATTACTTTGAAAACAAAGCAGTACACAACTGTGGCAGAGAGCCTCTTCAAAAGAGATAATTCGAGGAGTAAAACATGCTTTAAATTAACACTCAGTTGCAACAGTGCCGGGCCTCAGGGTTTGGTGACACGGCCTCGCACTAATTACTCGCTAACGGAATGGGATTGTCTGCAATATAACACGGGGATAAATATTAGGATAAGCAGTTTCAAGAGGTTAGGCTAAAAGAAAGCCTTTTTTTGACATCAACATTAAGAAATCTGGGGAGGTTAAACACAAAGTTGAAACTCATACACATACACACGATAGCCTTTTCTAATTAGCATGAACCTCTGGCTGGGGATCTGTTCACAGAAGAGCACTAGAGATAAGACAGCTGTTAATGTCCATAACTGAACAGGAGAGGTTTTTAATCCATTAAGAATGATTTGTGCATTTGAAATAGCAGCATTAGTTGATTACTAATTTAGAGTACAAAATCTGCTAAGTTTTCCTAGAGCTCCAGACTGATTTCAAGTTAATCTCCATGGGGATTGGACCTGACCTCATGAACCACTGCTGGTCAAACAGGATCCTTACAGACCACGAGCTCCCTGTTCAACCTTTTGTGGAAGTTTGATCATCTATAAAATGTCCAGTAAGATGTGCTGTGAGCTAGAGCTGTGTTCCTTGGGAGAGCTCTCGTGAGACACCCGAGGGGATCCTGCTGGAGAGCTGCTATCCCCTCACACATCAGGGGCACTCCTACAGGGCATTGCATTCTCCACAGGAGTTATTTGGATTCAGCAGAAGCAGCAGCAGGATTTCAAATTCACTCTATGATCCAGATGGAGAAATGAAGCTATTTTCCCTTTAGCTGCTGCCTCAACCTCTGACAAGCCATGGCTTAATTATGTTATCACCTTTGGTAATGTGCCTAGTCAAAACTGTCTTACACTATTGTGTATTTTTAATAAACTCATTACAGTTATACAGGAGGAAAATAGATTTTTCTGTGATCAGGATCTCTGCTGTACAGCAGAATGGGAATCAGTCAGAATAGAGGTGCCAGAGGCCTGCCCCTAATCTACCCCCTGGAAATTCCTCAGCTAGGGAAAAGCTCTTTCATTATTTAAATTACAGCTGCCTATTAAAATTTACATTTTAAAATGTCACCTTTTATCTTATTTTTCTAGTGGAATGTTTTGGAAGGCAGATAAAACAATGCACTCTCCTATGGATTAAGAAGATGTAATTGAAGTTTGGGTTGGAGGAACAGGAAAAATGTTGAAAAACACATAAAACTGCAACTCAAGAAAAATCACAGTAGCTCCACATCGTGTTCAGCTGTTCTGTTTGCTGAGGCCATCACTCATTCATTTTTTCTTTTTTTCTGCTGTCTCAGAGTGGACTAACCCTAACTTGTACAAACCTCAATGCAATTCCAAATCTTGCCCTTGCTTTCTGTGAGACCATGGGAGGGGTGAAGGGGTGTTAAGCCAAGTTTGCCAGAGAATGGAAACACAAAACATTTCACACTCTTACCTCAGCAGTGAAAGCCCATCCTAGAAGATTTCAGACACAAGAGAGGGGAGAAGTGGCAGGCACCAAACATCCTCTTGAAAAGTATCCCTGAAAAGCATCCTCTTCCAGGCAGCAGCTCTTTGCACTGAAAAATCCAAGTGGCCACTCCTTGGGGTCACCTGGGAATGCCAAGGACAATTCTGGGAAAAAACAAATAACTGGAAAGCAATATGGAAGTATACCTCCCAGTGGATATTTTCTTCTGCCAAACCTAAGAACGTGTTTAAGAACACAGACAAAAATAAACATTCTTTGGCTGTGGAGGTGGGGTGCTCTGATTTCTATGGATTTTTAGAATTAGTTCAAGGAAAAATTAGTAGAGTGTTCCAAACACTCCAGGTGACCTGTGCCAAATGGAGCAGCTGGCATTAATAGAGTAAATTAGATGATTATATTAAAGATGAATGGCACAGCATTACAAAAATAAATATCTAACACTGTTTAGAATTCAAATCAGCTCTAGTAGGAGCAGTCCTAACGGATACAAATGAACCTAAAATTAAAGTGTAGAAATGAAAATCAGAGTTTCCATTTACCTTCCCACCATGACCAGGATTCAGACTTTGGGAGTGTATAACAAATCTGGTATCATTTTTTCAGGTTTTGCAAAAAGAAGTCCCTACCCTTGCAGCATTTTAAGCACCTACTGACACCTTGTCACCTGGGAAAGATTGTACTGAGATCAGAACAAAGGGATAGCTTGATCTTACTGGAAACCAGAATTCCTTCTATAAAAAGACCTTGATGCTTTGCTCTGTGGTAGAATGAAAGCAAAATGTTTGGGGCTTGGGGAGTGGAAAGGTGAAAAGACTTTCTCAAAATTGGAAATATCCTAACCCTTACAATATTTGCCCTAGATAGGGTTTCTTTTTCTGAAGGAAACATCTGAAGCTGCGTCTCCACATCCCTGTGAGAATGCCTCAGTCTGTGCTACTGAGCACTGATCACTCTCCTGCTCCAGAGACTGTCTAAGCCTGGCCCAAAAGGACAGAACTTTTCTACAAAATATTCAGATCTTGATGTTTAGGGGCAGGGACAAAAGCTTCCTGGAAAATGCTTCAGCAAGTTCTGGTTCTGGAGCCTTTCCGTAATGGAGTATTTGTGTTGGCAGTAACAGGATTACCTGCATCATTAAAGGTTGCAGGAGCCCGCCCTTGGCAGGTGCAGTAAATGAAGAAAATGGCTTTCAGAGTATTTGGTTTATAACAGAAGGGCTTAATTAGAGCTGCAATGAGGCTGAGCTGCACAGATCACGGTGATCAACATCAGCTCCGAAACCGTAGCATGGCACATCTGAGGGGCGCTGGGAGCAGCACGGGGGATAATGATGCATGGCAGCAGCGTTCTCAGGGCCGGAAAAGAAGGCAGCATCATGCTTTTCCTTCCCCATCTAAAGATGATTAGAGAAAGAAAGCATACAATGTTCTCTCAGTGCAGTCTGACCAAGGCAGTTTCACATGGGGTCACACTTCTGCTGGGCACTGCTGCAGCACTCAGCTGAAAACCATGAAAAGCCTCAGGACACTGAAGAACCAAAGCCAAAACCAGGAGATCTGGCTCACTGTTATGGAAGCGGCTGTGGGGGAAAAAAAAAAATCAATTCCTAGCTAATGGAAGGCATTACTTTTGTTCTCAATCCTGAGGCTTCAATTTGGGGTGAATTACCCTTCTACCCTCCCAGTCTGAAGCTTTTTTTTTTTTCCAGTGCACAGAATGTGCCACTTAACTAAGTCTATTTAATATCCCGATCCTAAAAAGTCTTCCTCTTACCATCAGTCCTATTAAAATCAGTAGTTATTCAATCAAGTGAATATGATGACCCAAAGAACCATGGCTGGTCTAAGATCTAAAAGGAAAAATTTTGCCTGAAGCTACTCACTATCAGAGATTGATCTTTCTTTAAGACAGAAGTTGTACTTAGGTGTTTGGCCAAAGGCCAAACTAATAAACATAATCTTGAATATATATATATATCTACACGTATATTTTTCAGGCTTGTTTATTCAGGTATTCATTATGTTTGAAATAATGCCAGTATCAACATGGAGCAGCGACTAAGGACATGATCCTGTGCAGATCTGAGGATAGTTATAAACTTTGCTAAGTCCATCTGAAAAGAAGAAATGGAGATTAACTGTACTGAATACAAGTCTGGATTTGTACTTGCAAAACTAGGTCAGGCTGCCACACAAATCCATCAGAAGAGGAGTAAGCCTTGTACAGAACTCTAAGGTAGAATCCTCTATTATTTCACGTACTTTTGTCTGCAGAAGAGCTGACTGACAGGCAAATGCTGAAGCGTCCGAGCAGCCTGGTGAGGTGGTGATAAGCAATCCAGTGGGGAGGACTCCCCTGTTCCCACAGCCCCCGAGACATCTGCAGAGCTGGTGCACTGCAAGCCCTGGAGTCCAGAATAGCCCTCACTGATTACTGTGAACAACTCACACGTAATAACAGCTCTGAGCTTTGCATTCCCTTCTGCTCCCTGTCCTCACGTGGGTTTGTACCAGTGAATGTCTTTCCCAGGGAATTTGCCTGTGGCAAAACCCATGGACTCCAACACTGTGCAGATGCACGCTGCCTTGCTCCTCACAGATCCTGCCTTTGTGCACACATTTGAAGACGTGCCATGGAGTTATTCCTGTGTGCACAGTTAAGTGCAAGAGCAGTATTTCCTGTGCTGTCCCTGCCAGGGAAGCACACATGCAAAGCTGTCAACAGGGCCGGCAACAACAGCTCTGTATGAATTAAAGGAAATGTAAGAGATGCCTTATAAAAGCTACTAACAACTATGAATGACAGTACTTAGGGCAGCCCTGTGGCCTAAGGTACTTTGCAGAGCACTGCATCAAGTGAGTGGGGAGTTTCAAAGCCTGTGCTTTAAATGTTTTGATATTGGGATTCCAATCCCTGCCCACCAAAATAAGGCAGCAGTGTCTGTCTAGCTCAATGTGGCCACCAGAAAATCATTCCGGACCATACCTTCCTAATCAGATTCTCTTGTTGAGGGGAGGAGGATTGAGCAAGATTAGGTTCCCTTTCCAGTTTTTCCAATGATTCTTGCATTTCAGGGGTAGTATGCAATGATCTTCCCATCAGAGCCTATTCCACCCCAAATGGCAGGGGTTTTTTTAATTTAAAACTCCCTGATACTTTTAACACATACAAATAGTCTGACCTAAAAGATCTTGGAATCAGAACTCTAATTTAATTGCTGTGGATCAGGTGATTAGAGGAAATTATTCAGCATAAACTGCATTGGATTAAAAGCAAAACAAGCTTACTAAAAATGACTTCTATTTTTCACTTTATTCCATATCCCATCTGCTTCTGATGACTTCATTTCTGCCTCTCAAGATCTGGAGAGATCGGTATTCATTAGAAGAATCTATACCAGTTTGAGATTCTAAGACCTAATGCTATGGTATAAAAATATAGACAAATTGAATTCACATTGGTAATGGCAATTACACAATTGAATTGTTGTATATTTATAGAAGCAGGCTCCAGAAAGTCCCAGCTGAAGCAATAGTGACAGCAGCCAAGATGGCCTTTACAAGAAACTGGGAGCTGCTGCCTTTTGCTGGTTGGTTCCAAGTCTGCCAGCCCTGTCCTGGGGGTACAGCAGCCACCTGCTTCCAGAGGATTCTGAGCAGCACACAATTCTAGACAAATGAGAAACACTGATGCAGCCACATTTTTAGCCTTACTGCTCGCGGTACAGATTATTCTTCAAATTAAAATGGCATGAGGCACACGGTAATTGATGCACTGTGCTTCAGTGTCCTTCCACAGTGTCCGTGCTGGCTGCTTCTAGAAAAGGGAGATGGACCATTCAACCCCTCTCTTACGTGTTCTTTTCTACAAATCAATTTGAACAGGGTTCAGGGTGGGATAGTCTAATCCATGTATGGAGTTCATGCCTCGCATATCCAGAGCATCATTCATTTTTGGAGACTGAAAAAACTTAATGGCTGTTCCATCCATGGGGAAGAAGCTGGCATTTTATCCCTAGGGACTTGCATCTCATTTCAGAGAAGTTATCTGCTTTACAGCCTCTCACTGAGTCCTGTTCAGATACTCTCTGGTTACTGTCTTTCTCAACCTACAATACTGAAAACACTTTGGGAAAGGATTACTACTTTTCCTATTTTCTCACGTGGTTTTTTTTCATCTCCACCTGAGTCTATTTATCCATGCTAAGGCCACAGCACATTCAGAATGGGCTAATTCTAGCCTTGTTGCAGCTACAGCACTTGCAGTGCAGAAATATTATAACCCATGTCTGCACCAGGAGACTGGGAGTGCTGCACAACTCACCTGATCAGAAAGAAAACCCAAATCATACTGGAGAAACAATAAACTCGCACTAGCTTGCATAACTGTGAGAAGACCAGGACCTGGACAAGACGTGCAGCTGGTTACTCTGGATCCTTCTGCCAGCTTTCAAATAAGACAGAACAAAAGGATGGCAAACTTGCATTTGACACACTGTCGCATGCAGCACAACAGAGCAGCTTTATTCAACACCCTGTAAACCTCACCGCAGAGCCCTGGCTTTAAAATAAAGCCAAGAAGAAAAAGGAGAAAGTGTCCTTTGGCCTTTGAAGAATGTTCTCTTCCTTACACAATCACTAGGACTGATTCATACATCACTCTTCTGTATATCTTGCCAGCTCAGGTCTTGGCTTAAGCCACGTTTAACTTTTTAATAACATACTTAATATTAACATCCAGGTGTAAGCAACAGCAAGTAGAAGCTAGCACAGTATTTCTGCTCCTGCATGCATTTTAGGGATTCCTGAGATTAGCACTGTATTGTTCCTAGAAGTAACAGCCAAACTCAATAGCACAAGGTTTGATTATTCTCATGAATTCTGCTCTTTCTAATCTTCTTCAGTGCTCTCAACTTCCATTTCATAAATCATTTTAGACAGGCTCAGCCTTCATGCTCACATAAACTTTATGGAGCAACACATAAAGCATGCAAAATTTCAGGTTCAGCATGAGTTTTTTCCTGAACTAAGACTGGCTTTCAAATGAAAATGTCTTTACCATATCTAAACTGCATTTTTTTCATGCTACAGTTCCAAATCTTGCTCTTGCTCCCAAAGGAGCTGATGTGCCTCACCCTTTACCTTCTAAACTCAGCAGATCCAGAAGATCTGAGGTTCTGCTGATTTTAAAAGAAATGTGACAATATCTGGGCCTCTGTTCAAAGGCAAGGTCAGAGTGTTTCAATCAGATTAAGGGATTCATAATTTCATTTAAATTAAGAATGTCCATATATTTCTTGCCTAATTGAGAGACCTGCAGCTTCTCCGCATTCCAGTCTGAACAAAACACGTTTTCCAAACATCTCCACAGTGACTATTGCTCTCTTGGAAAGGAAATGTTCAAGGTTAGTCTGAATTCCCAATTTTTGTCGTGCAGACTGAACCTTCTAGGAGTAGGTGAGAGGTGTATGGCTATGTCCATTCACCAATTTTTATTCCCCATTTTATTAGGATGGTAGGTTGACATGTATCCAACTGGGAAACAAAACAATTTTTGATCCTGACCCTGCACACAGAGTGGGATTGTTGGGGACTTGGTCCCTCTAGAGAATGTCACTGACCCTGAGGACAATCAGCATTTTACCAGATTGCACTGTAAGGCATTTCAAGTACTTGTTTGAACTTGAATGTGATTTTCAGTTGACTGAAAAAGACAGTAAGTTGTATATTTTACAAACACCAGAAAAAAAAAAACAAGCTTATTCTTACTTGCTTTAGAAAGAGGCACTAAAATAGACTAAGATGAATATAAACCACAACAATTTATCATGGCCATTCAGATGTAATTTATATGAAGAAGAAAACACAAACACCTGAGCTTTAAGGACATAACATTGCCTTGAAGTATCAATAAGAATTAACATTTACATTCATCTCGGTATCTATTGGAATGCATGCTTCTTAAAGCCATAATCAGAAGGCAAACCAACAAACAAAATTCATTGCTGTAAACAACCATGAAATTTGAGGGTTTGCCTTCCTTCTAATCCAAGCTTAAGTAATGCTAATGTCTGTCCTATTCCTTCTTCAGGCCTAACAAAGCATAACTTTGGGCAAAAAATGGGAGGGGAAAAGTTACTTTTAGCTTTAGTCAGAAATATTGAATTTTAACAACACTATTTCCCACGTTTCCTTCATACAAAGACAACAGCACACATTGAAGTGGAACAGAGCTCAGAAGATTATTGTATTTAGCAACTGGCATCCAGTAGACTCTATTTGTATAGAACTGTATTTTTTTCTAATTAAATCATAATTGCAATACATTTGAGCATTTACATAGAGTTCATGTCTATCTCACTTAAATTCAACTTTCAAATTCTGAGGATAAATTAATTAATTCCAGAAAATATATTACTATGTGCTCACCAAAAGCAAACAAGCAAGCAAGCAGTACTTATCATGATACCCATTAAGAAGTAAATATTAACAGGAGAGAAGGGTGCTGGACAAGAAGAATGGATTGTTGCTCTGCTTTTACCGCAACCAACACAAAGAGCGTGGGTATAAATCAACATGCTGAAAGTCACAAATTAGATTTTATTTTGGATTTTTGTTTGACTCTGAATCATGTCCACTCAGTCTTTCTCATAATACAAAAGCAAGCATTGTGCATAAGAGGAGAAATTGAAGTTATGAGCCCAGGACATTCACAAAACCTGGATCCACAAGAGTTCATCTAGGACTACAAAAGCCCATCAAATTGCCATTTGACCAACAGATAAACCATCTCTTGTCCCAGCCCCACCAGCCTCAGAAGCCCCATTCTCAAAGGCTGTGGGAGCTGTCTAAGGTCTATTTACTTACTGGTCACAAGCTTTGGATAATATATAACAATTTTATTCTGGTTTAGTACAGTTCTGTATGGGTGTCTTTTCTTTTGAATTCTTATCTGGTACTTAGTCAAAGTGTAAAAACCAGAATTCCTTGAAAGTAGGGCTGATCAGGTAAAGGTTTTACACTAGCAACAATGCAAATATTTCAAAAATATTTTCATCTTACTTTCATATAAAAATGAAGTGATTCAAAGATATTCCCAGGAATGCTTTCCTGAATAGCAAGGGATTCATGAGATCAAAGAAGGAATCCTCATTTGAGTACTTACACGTCCAGGAAGGTCCACAACTAACTGGTTATAGAAGTACCCTCTCTCTGACCCTTTCACATTTAAATAATTTATAGTAACTGAAAAACCCCCACAAGAAACAGCTTTTCCTCCATAGTGTGTTGGCCAAGGGACTCACCTGACATGTAAAGATCAAAGGTAAATTTTTCCACATTAAAAATCAAGATTTAGAAGATGATATTTTACAGCACCACCTGGAAGAATGTCTTGACTTACAAGATATTCTATAGTGATCTTATTGGTTTTTACTATATGTTTATCTCTTCTTTTGGTTATTGAAAACTTTTTGGTTTGAACATTTCATCCAACCAAATATGTCCCCATGAAAACTTTCAGGTTCTATCTTAGAGCTTGGGGTTTTTTTGTTGTTGTTGGGTTTGGGTTTATCTTTGTATTTATTTACTCTTTTTTTAACAGAAAAGCTTAAAAACCCCCTACATTCATTAATGTTCTTAAAGCCTGAGTAATTTCTGTAATCCTTTTTCTTCACTTTTCTAGGAGTTATTCGATGTCCAGTGTTTAGGGAGGAATTCTTTAGTCTTGAATGAGTATTCAGGCATGAACTCTATTGTTCACAGAGCCTATACATTTGATCTAGAGAGCAAGCCTGGAAATATTTCATTATAATGCTGCACATGCAATTATGTGGTGGGAACATGATAACACAAAGCTGGTCAACAGCCAAAAAATCCTTCTGAGTCTAAAATTAAAAAATTATTAAGCTATGACGTCCATGCTGGAGTTAAACTTCTTGCTTTCCTTCCCCCAGTTATGTCCTATCGTGCACTGTTCCCTCACTTCCCCCTTCATCTAAGTCATTTAAAGTCCTTGGTATCAGAGAACATAAAACTCTATGATTTTACCCTGGTGGCTGACCACATTCCTCAAATTTGGAGTACCAACTCTGTAAAGTCAACAGCAGCTAAAAAACCTGAAGGCATATGGTGAACAACATTAATAATTTCAGAAGACTGCCCAATGGAGAACTTCCTCTGTTCCAGCTTCGCACTATGAAGTGGAAGAGTTCCAGAAAACTCAGGATGTAAAAGTAATGGGGACATTATACACCAAAATCCCTGTATTATTACAAACACTGAACCTGCCTTATGTCAGGGAAGGTCTACTCCTGAAAAAAACACATGTCCACTAACGAGTGATTTGTAAGAACAACTTCATCTTAAAATCCAAGCACTTCTCTTCTGTCCTTTGCTAACTTGGGACCTTACCCAAAGACCATTGAGCTATGAGGAAGTTTCAGCTGATTGACTTCAGAGGGCTTTGGATCAGAGGATCCTGGAATGTCTATACCAGCTCTTGAAAGGGAACTGAAAAAGTCTGTCTTATACCACCATATAAAACAAAAAAGAACAGAACAGCACAAAAAAGGGTGAAAGAAGTACGCAAATACTCTTTAAATATCTGATGGCCTAAAAAACATGTGAGGGGTAAATAACATATACTTACAGAAACATTTATAGTAACAAGCACGATGCCATTTAGCTTTAATATTATCTCCCTGTCAACTACAGACCCACGTGTACCTCCAGAAAATGTTATTTTGTTTCACTCATTTTTTTAAGAAAATGAGATTAATTGGGATTTCTATCTCCAATATCCACCCACATGGGATATAGAGGGTCTGACAACTGTCCCGACCTCTCCACTCTCAGACACTTTTAGTTTCTCCCTCTGCCAGAAGCCTTCTCCTGGCAGCAGCGAGACCACAGCACTGCTCTCATTCTGCAGGAAGGCAGCCCATGGCAGCCAGGCCCTGCCTCTGGCCATTTACACCAGGAAAACATCTCTTCAGCTCTCTCCGAACGCTATTTCCCGCAGGAAAATCCACAATCATCTGAAACTTTACCAATATCCACCGACAAGCACTTCTGACATTCAGCTTCTCTGCTGTCCCTGGGACAGCAAAGACAAAATGATCTGTGTTACACCCAGCACTAAGATTCAAGTTCAGGTTTTAACACATTCTTTGCTTTTCTGCGCCTCTTTCAGGCCCTTGGCATCAGCAGCGTGCATTGGCTGTGGTCGGGTAAACAGAGCAGAGCACTCAGCACATGGGAGTGATTTAAACTGTGTCATTAGCACATGGCAGGGGGCAGGGCTTCACTTGGATAGTTCACACATACCACACAAATTCTTTAAACAAATAAAGAGCTGTGCCGGGAGCGAAGGGGAGGGGACCTATCCATCTCCCAGATTTTCCATGCTCTCCCTCTCTGGTTTGGAAGGCTGATTTTTCTCCCCCACAATGTGATACCCCGTCCATCAGGAGCTCCTCTCACTGCACACACGGAGGTGTCCCGCTGAAGGTTTTGGCAATGCACAAGCAGGTCTAGAACACGTACTGAGGACAGAGAAACACAATCTCATCTGCTTTTTAATAGATGCAGTCACCATTTCACATGCAGTGTATTAACCCTTTGTGCCTGTGAATTCTTGACAGAAACAGGCACTGTGGAGAGCAATGTCCTGGGCAGAGGCAGAGGAACAGATACCACATTAGGCTGGATAATGCCTTTCACTTTGTGAAAATTTAATGATGCATTTTTGTGTAGTTGCACAATGAAATGCAGCTCAAAAAGAGTATTTGTCAAAGCTCAAGCTGGCACACCAAGCCATTAATAACTCTGTGTCCTCACCTCTCTGCTGGTATGTGGCAAAAGGTTGCTGTGCTCTGATGCAAGCAGTGCTCACTTCACCTGTGACCTTCCTTCCAAGGACACAAATGAAACCAAAAGGAGAGGGACAGTACTGAAAGAGGGTGACATGCATGAAGGTGGTTTTATATTGTTTAATAAGACATGGCATGATTCTTGATTCAATCTGTCAGTTTTTTAATATGGTGCTAGTCTACAACATGTTTCATATGGATTAAAATTAGTAGTACTTCACATATGTTATTTAGTCACAGCTTTCTTATAGATAGGTAAATAAAATTTCCTCTCTCTTTTAGGAAACCTGAGGCAAAGTCATTCTGGATCAAATTTACTCATCAAAAGACAGAAATATTTCTTCATTGAGCTCCCCAACAGCCCCACAGTGTCCAAGACCCATTAATTTCAGCAGTCCTCTTGACATACCAGATGTGTTATCTTGAAGTATTAAACTGTTCTAAAAATCAAAGATGATGGCTTCATTCAGATCTGTGTCAGGAACAGGATTAACACCTAGGGACCTGAGAAGGCCAGGTGTGCCTGGAGAAGCACAGGGCAGAGCTGATCTGAAACAGTCTGGATCTTTTGCTCACCCCTTTCTGCTTTTAAACCTTCTCTGGGCAGGCAGCAACAGGCCCTGTGTAAGAGCAGAAGATGACAATGCCACAAGGATGTGGGGCAGACTCAATAGAATATCTGGATATTTATGCGTCACCCGGATCTGCAGCATGCAAGAGCATTGATTTACTGTCCCAGCAGCTCATGGAGGAGGAAGAGTTATTGCTCAGACAGGGAACTGGAGCAGAAAGAGGAGTGACTTCCTTACAGCCCCGTAGGAAGCACACTATTTAAGCAGACTGCAGCATCACATTCCATTGCCAGGTTAATTTTACACAAAGATTAGCAGTTTGGCAGCTCCCACAAGTGTTTGCAGCAGCAGCAGCCTATACCTTGCTCTCCAGGGTTCTGTCCCAGCTGAAAGACTGATAAGCATAAAGGATCTGAAAGAACTTTCCAAAGGTGCAGGCAGTGGCCAGCTGTCAAAGCCCACCAGTGAAAATGAAGTGTTTTCTGAAATCTCATCAAAACACATGGAACTGGAGCACAAGAGCACTGGGGGGATTTAGAGCTTGGCAGATACGATGTAGAGAAGGAGAAATTAATGTGTCTGAACAGATCTAATTCCTGATGGATTTTTAGAACTAGAATTCAATCCATATTTCTTTATAGAATTAATACTATCCTGCACAGATAGACCATTAATAAGTAGATTTTCCTTCAGTATTAAAAGATGAGAGATTACCATCAGCTTTCCATCCTCATCACCATTCCTACCATTGTATCTCCAGCCAGTGCCAGTAAGAAGACTTGTTCATTTTTAGAAAGTATCACCTGAAAAAGTCTCGAGGGGAAGGAGCTGAGAACACATCTACAGGAAGAGAACAAAGAGCACAGTTGTGTATTTAAAGACTTACTTGTGATCCCCTAGTGCCACCTTTGGTTGAAGCTCACCAAGTACGAACAAGCTTACAGTCATTCCCAGGAGAGAATGAAGTTGCATTTGCTTTAAGTCATTTGCAGGAAGACAGTCCTGCTGGATTCCTTATCTCCTTTTCAGAAGAAATTCAAACACCAAATTTTTCTACTAGAATGATGGAACTGTATCTCCTATTCCCATGCTGTTTCTGAAGTGTTGGCTGGAAAAGGCTCACTTGATTTTTGTGACAGCATTTCCATGTAGCATGGGGAAACGGCACATGCATGGAACCTGCTCAGAGAGCTTCACGCAGTAATGGCTGAAAAAGAAGAAGAAAGGACCAAAAAACCCTTCTGCTGTTACAGTGAGCAGACATGCCCTGTGGATTTCTGTGTGTTCTAGTCCATCCTTACAGCCACAAGCCTTCCAGCCCATTGGGAGGGATGTGTTAAAGCAGAAGATTGGAGATGAGGACTATAAAACACCTTCGATGCCCTTGCAGCTGGGAGTGACCCTTGCTCAACCAGTGTGAAGAGCAGTGATCCCCAGCATGGCCAAGGGGAATGGTACCTGTGTCCCCATTGTGTCTCTCTCCGTCTCCTTTGCCAGCGAGGTGACAGAAACACATTTACTCTCTCTGTGTTTAGCCGTGGGCTGGAGCTGCCCTGACTGCCAGTCCGTGCTGACTCACACAAGGGCAAACCCTCAGAGCACACAAAATGCTCCAGGAAAGCCAATTGAACAATTTCAGCAGAGTTTCAGCAATTTGCTGTTGCCAAGAATTAGGCCCAGGAGCATAACAAAGACAGTTGTTTAAACCCAATAATAGGAGTGCACTTCTACCACCTCCTACTGTGGTGGTGACTGACTGAAAGCCATTTCAAACACACGTGTAGGTGGTCTGCCTCATGATGCAGAAAACAGAGAGGAAAAGGAAAAGAAAAATTAAATAGGTTGATACAGATCTACCTACAGACATGAAAAATATGGTACACAAAAATATATGCAGATACACATGTATATATATTCATGCGTACTTGCAAATGTACACATATGGATTTGTCTAAGTGCAAATATATGGATGTAGGTGCAAACACAACACACAGAGATGTGTATTATTGTTTCAACAGTATATAGAGGGCTAAATTATAAAGCAAGACAAAAGCTTTATAGCATACAAAAGTCACCCCTTGAAATATCAAGCAAAGCAGTCATCAAGAAGCTCATGGACCTGCCAGCTGCTCTTTTAAAGCTTCAAGTTAACGATTGCTGAAAGAGGCCCTTCAGGCTTCCTTCCCTGCTGAGAATCAGACAAATCTCAGGTCTAGAGAGCTTTAGTAGTCAAAATGTTCTTCTGTAGTGGTAGTGTTGCACCGCTGAAACAAATGGATTTACTTCACTGCTAGTGCAACTGGGTATTTAGGGAGAACTCGCTTTTGCAGGGTTATTATCCACCCTGTGTTGCCAGAAACCAATTTGTGGTTTTAGCAAGAATAGTCGTATTGCACCATGGGGTTTTCAGACAGGGTTAAAGAGTCAAGCAACAGCTCCTCATCTTTCTTCTTCTGATCCTCCTCTTAGCATTTTTAATCCCATAGTGAGGAAGAGGAAGTGGATCAGGAAAAAGAAGTATTTTTTTTAGTGCTAATGTATAGCAGAATGTCATTTGCAGAATGTATTATCTGTAAATTAGCAAAAGCAGGGATAATACTATTCCAGGTGTGCCTTTTCACATCCTGACAGAAACACCTTTGCCACCATTTTAGCTCCTGGCAACTTCCCTTTCCATTCCCAGACTGCTGCCCTTTGCTTTCCCTTGTCTGGAGGCACCAGCTCCATTGTCACGGGTGCCTCACAAAGCTCCCATGCACTCGCTTCCATCTGTTCTCGTTCTTACACAGCACTTCTGCAAAATGTATCCTAAAGCCTCAGGCTATTTTACTTGGTGCCCTAGTAATGATGTTCTCTTATGTGAACACTTGAGAAAGATGACAGGTTGACTCTAATCTACTCCATGCAGGTGCCATTTGAATTTTAATTATCCCCAGCTAAAAAATTCCACTTTCAGGCCATCCTTCTTTATATTTGAACTTAAGAGGACAAATTTCATATGAGGAGATTCATTCCTGGTGACTGCAGACAGCTAACAGAGACATCCAAGTTAGGATCCTAATCAGTGGGAAGAGCATTTATCTCTCCAGAGCCTGAGAGCAGGGCTCAGTGAAGGGCCTGACGCTCCGGTGAACCCAGCCTGTATTCTCTGCTTCTCATCCGCACAGGAAGAATCCTGCTTGGGAAGAGCTGTCCCTCAGAAGGAATTCTCAGGGAAAGTGGAGCTAGAAGAGGGCACTCCTGCTGTCAGTGGCACAACAGGGCATGACAGATGGGAGATTTTTATGTT
This sequence comes from Pardalotus punctatus, assembly GCA_013400915.1. NCBI lineage: Eukaryota > Metazoa > Chordata > Aves > Passeriformes > Pardalotidae > Pardalotus > Pardalotus punctatus. The sequence continues at coordinate 182,651 of VZTX01001913.1, read as the reverse complement.
TTTATAGTTGTAGAGTGGCTTCTTTGTCTCACCATCCTCAAGTTACCACAAATGTGTTAACAGAGCAGGGGATACAGGGAAGCACAAACTGCAGTGCCATTGAAGCTCGTGGCAATCCAGACACCCTAAAACATCTTATTTCCCTCTCAGCCACAGGCAGCCTCCTCCGAGGCACCTTGCACTGACTGTAGGCCTGCAAAATGGGGTCATAGTCAGATTCAGCTGAAATGCAGCTAAAATGTACTATAGTGACTATTGTCAGCTTCATCTCAGGGAAGAATTTAGCAAGTCTTGTTTCTTTTTAACTTTCTTTTAAAGGCAATGCTATTTCTGTAAATGATTCTAGCACTCCGTTCAATATTAAGTATCCAGTTGTCACTGCTAGATCCTGTATATGAAATACAAGCAGGGAGGGAGAAAAGAATTAAACCAGTTTATAATAATTGATATTTCCAGACTGTAATCTTGGCATCTCTTTAAATCCATTTATAATTGTTTGCTACCTGTTCCTGAATATGAATAGGCTAGTTCACCCGTGAAGGGTGAGTGCTAAATTCCTTCCCTGGTTATGAAAGATCCATAACTCACAAAGGCTGCAAGGCCAGAGTAAGTGGCAAAGATTAGGTTTTGTTTTTTTCTCCAAGCAAGTCAAAGAATCACAACCACCCTTCATGTATGAGACAGTCTATTTGTTCTTCTTCGTTGTATTTCTTTTAAATTAAGCTTTTTAAAAGGGACTGAACCCTGGCATCAGACAGTAAACAGAAGGCTGGTGACTGGATAATTAGTATTTTGGGGCTTGTTGGATAAGCCAAAAACAATTTAAAAAAAAATTAAAATATCACATTGCCAACATTATTTGGGTTTTTCTTTGGGGCATATTTTCATCACAGTGAATAACAAAAGTAATACTAAAGGAAATGTTTTGTTTGATTAGACATTCAATATATTGTCTCATTTGGCAGTATATTTATCATTTAATTTTTTTAAATGCAAAATTTTAATCCAGCATTTTATTTCAATGACTTAGTCTACAGAGGAGATAAGAAATGAAGCAAAGCTTTAAAAGCACAGCAATGTGAATAAGGATATCTGAACACTGCACAACCATGGAAGGAGAAATAAGCACAGGGGTAGAAGCAGAAAGGAGCAGGAATGCAGAAAGTCAGAAGCACAGACCAGGTTCCATGAGTTTGAGGCTATTCCTCCTACCTTGGACAAAGCAGCACAAAGCAGCCACATCACCCTACAGGAACTTAGGATGCTGGCAGGATATCCAGCCCCAAATCCGGGATATAACACTGTGCTATCCCCGGGGCCCACTGGGAATTCGCAGCAGAAATCCTCTCAGGTGACAGTGCAGACAATTCCCTGAGTGATCCCAGCTCTCTTGAAAGAGCTACATGGAAATACTCCCCCTGGAATAAAAACCAGAGGCAGCCATTGAATTGTACTTACACTTTTGACTTTGCATTCTGCCTATTAATCCATTTCTGCCAGAAGTATTTTGAACATGTCAAACATCCAAGAGCTGCAAGACACTTAAATTTATTTTGCCACTTTAGCAGGTTTCCTCCTCCTCACCAGCATCTCTCTTACAGCCTTTCTCTCCCCGAGTTGCAATGGCTCCAAGTGCTGAACCCAAAAGACTGAGTGCTGGGCTTAAAAATCAATATTCTGTCACTCTGCAGAGCTAGAAATGGGAGATTTCCCTCTAGTGATTAAATGTTGCCAGCTTCCCAATGCATTTCAGTGTGTTTGTTTCTAACCCTGAAGATCTCAGGATTTTAAAAAAGTGGCATTTTGACTATCCTTACAGGAAATGCATATTTCCCATATGAACAGGTTTTAAAACCTCAGGGAACACATCCTGAAAGGAGATACATGGCTTTTACAGCACAACAGAGTGGTTCCTGTTAATTGCACTACCACTCGTACACATCCACCCAGTCAGAGGAGCCCTTCATCTGGCACAGGTGGGCACTGGCACTGGCACTGGCAAAGATCGTGGGCGATTTCCTTGCAGTGCTTTACAGACACACAAGTGTTCCCATAAAATATCAAGGCATTTGTCAAATAGTTTGCTTCCCAAATGGTCTATTAGATATGCCAATGGAATGTAAATTCCTTTGCCAGTAATAACACTGAAAAGAGAATTGGTAAATCTGTAACCTATACTTGCCCTTTATTATTTCATCTTCTGTTGTCATTTCGTCATTAGTAACTTTGGAAAGCTTTTACTCTTTAGGTAAAATATCTTTGTCTAATTCTTGCTCATACATAATTTTGGAATTTAATAATAGGAGTAGAAAAACCTACAAGATTAAATTTTCAATTATTAGAAAAACATACTAAAATAGAAAAATATAAGGAAAACATTTTTACTACGTTTTATGCTTAGTATACAGCAGATAATTGCTAGTACAAGCAAACAGCTCTCAGCTCAGCAGTTTTTCTATTTGCAACAGAACCAACAAAACTTAGATTCTTATAGTAAAATAGTTTTGTATCGTAAAGGGTTGTATCCTTTACTGCTGCCAAAGAAAATATCAAATGGCTGAATTCTTTCTGCTCTCTTATCCCTGGGCAATAATTTGTGTTTCTTTCCTCTACCTAGCTACCGGTTTCCAAATTCTAAATCACTACTACAGTTAAGTGGAATTCAGACATGCATTACTACAAATAAAATAAAAATGTTTTGCTATAAATCTCTTTCGTCTGCCTTCACCTTCAAAGGACTTGTAGCTGGACTGGTTTTACCCTCAGTTCCCAGAAGTAATTGGGATCCGTAAGTGCCCTTCAATTCCCATAATGCATTTATATTAAAATTATACTAAATCTCAGGTTGCTCTGTGGAAATGTATTAGAGCTGATATAACAACCACCAGCCCAGGCAATAAGCACAATCTATCCATTTCTGTTGCTCACTGCTGCATCCAGCAAAAATGAGAAAATTCCACCATGGAAGTAAGATGTTACAACATTTCAAATTTCTTTAATTTAAGAAATTATTTTTATTTTTATTATAGTTATTATTATTGTTGTTGTTGTTGTTGATTTGTCTCATATAGATATTAAGGCTGAATTTTTTCCTTTTTTCTGAACCAGCTCAGATTGTTAGGCTGAGCTCATTTTCTATTAATAATTACTAAAGAAAAAAAAAAAAAAGGCAAAGAACTTAGACATACCTTGCAAGATATTTTGGACATTTTCCCAATTAGTCAAGGATTTCCTCAGGATGAATCTTCAGCCCTTTCAAAAAGGAGAAGTGTAGGATTTGTATGTATGTATCACATATGGAATGTGAATTTCTGAATGTCTGTGCCAACATTATTTCAAAAATCTGCTGAGATCTCCTGGGGAAAAAAAATAAATATTTGCATCATAATTTCTGTATTTATTTCCTTTATTTATTTCAGCATACATTATAATTACAATTAAGAATTACAGAACTCCTATTTTCATGAAAAACTCCATGTCTAGTGAAAACTAGAGCCACTCTAGTTGCTTGCTCTCAAAGCTCCTTATTTGTGTTATCTCAGCAAACTGTAGTGGAAATGATCACATGAAAAGGTAATTATTATTTTTATTTTCTTGACACTATAAACAGGAAAGTGTTAGTTCCTATGAAATAAAAAATCTTTATTTTCTCAAAATTATAAACAGGAACATGTTATTTCCTATGAAATAAAAATCTTATAAGCATCTTTATTAGTAACAAACCTCTAAAGATGCAAGCACGGGTGTGAAACAAGGTGTTAGACATTTGCATTCTTCCCTCCAGAATGGATTTCTGAGTAGAATATTTTTCAAAGTTACACCAGATATCAATGATATTGGGCTTAGGCCCTAGAGCTGTAGGCTACCATGCCTTTTACAGAATGAAAATTATTATCTGTATGTACTGGGAAGAATTAAGAGTCTCAATTCACTTCAGGCACTCCTTGCCAGACTTCCTGCAAGCAGAGTGTAATATTTTTTAGATGACACATTTTAAGCTTGTGGGTTTGAAGAAACACATACCTCAGGCAAACAGGCACATAAAGTAGAGCACAACTTCCCATCTCATTAGAGGACTGTATTTCTGAATCCAACCACGTCTTCCTTCTGTCATGCCTTTCCTTAGGATAAATATCCACTTCCAGTCATAATGAGACAAACAACTCCTAAACGGGATTTTATTCAAATCAAAGATGGTCCACATCAAAGTTCCAGCTACCAGCAGCACATTTTTATGAGAGAGTTTGATTCTTCAAGAGCTGTCTGACAAACAAATGTGATGAACAGATCACAGGGGGATATTTTTTGTTAGTATATAAACACAATGATTGGGAGTTAACTATGTCACATTTTCTTCCAAGCATTTCCAGCTTCATTTTACTGAAAGGAGCAAATAAAGATGTAAAGATGAAAATTTCTTCTGCAATCTTGTCAGGACTTGGCACTTCTATTTTTCCCCTTACCATTTATGAACAAAATTACATTTGTGAAAAATAATGAATTAATTTTGCACTCAACGCCCAAGTTCTCCAGACTGAACTCTCTCAGGCACCCTCACACCACCAGTGACTGACACCATGTACAATGGCACTGAGCAGCCAGTTGGTGTCTTTAATTAGGCACTAAATATCCCTGGATGTGGTGGTGTCAGGATGAGAGGGCTGAGGTTGGACATTCATCCCATGGTGTCACTCACGCACAGCTTGATTTACGGGCCACGCTGCTCAGCTGTCACTGAGCTGTGCCTCCACACAGGCCAGCTGGATAAACCAATTCCATCTCAACCCTAGCCAGCAAATCCATTCTCGCTGCCTTGTGCACAGCAAGGAGGGTCTCAGTTAATACAAGATGTATTTCTTAGTATTTCCTAAGAATGCGCATTTCTAATTATCTCAGATCATGTTTTCTGCACTACTTTACCAAAAGGTCCTCATCTGAATTGCATCTATCCCTCATTGCTTTACTTTTGATTTATATTCACATGGTTACTGTTATGATTTTATATACACATATATAAAGCATAAATGTTTTAGCAGCATAAACAGCACCATTACATGCTATATTTATTACACGAAACACTTCATAATTGATTGCTAAATGCTACGTAGTTAAATTTTCCTTTCCCTGAATGGAATCATGACGTTCAAATATAGATTTAAAAATAGAGTGCTGCCACTGGTTTTAAATAAATACTGTATAGCACAAAATAGTCATGGCTGGCATCAGCTGTAGTTTACTTCTGTTTAAGGCTGTTTAAGCTTGTTTTTAAAAATATAACCAGTTCTGAAGGAATTAAACAATTTCCCAGAGGTTGTTCCCATGCCAGCCATGACAACATTAAGTATAAAACATTTTAAAAGGATTTTGCAAGGAAATTTTGTCATTGAAAAGCAATTGTTGACTGTTACTGTGATAATCTGAATATCAGACACACGTACACAAACACATCTGCTCACAATGTTCATACATTAAATTCCTGTAATCATCCCCTAAATTCTGTTCTCTTTTCAGAACAGGCAATTGTAAAAACACAAAGAAATTAATTCAATTCCAAATGGTAATTTTGCTATCACAACACAAGGTATTTCTAGACACAAACACAGAAAAGGCTATTTGTGCCTTAATTATTATTAGCATACCGTAGGATATCACCTGCTGCTTGGAAGTGCTGAGGAACCTGTCATAGTGTGTGCACAATAAGGGAATTGACATATGATTCAAGCACTTCCTTTCTAAATTCTTCCCTGTATATTCTGTAAATCCCATTCTATTGCTTATTAAGCAATGCTGTAGTGGTGCCAGAGGTGGTGGCTGTAATCAAGAATTATTTATTTAGTGCAGGAAATTAATGTGGAGGTTTTTTAAGGGAATACTCACCACTGGACTTGTTGGAATGATTCTAAAGGATATTGAAACAAAGAAAAGAAAGCATTTGTTTCATTTTGTTTTGGTTTTCTATGAAAAAATGGGGAGGGATGAGAGTTACATTAATTTATTGAGATATTTGGTATATGAAATTTATTTTCTGAACTGCTGTGCACTTTTTAAAGTTAATTGTGCCCTAAATCAAAACTGTATAATACATTTAAAATGTCTAAATGTGCTCTGAGTGCAGACTCCAAAGGAAGTTTTCCAAAATCTATATGCTGAGCCAGACCTATGAATTGATCCCAGTACTCTAAAGATGAGAGTTTAGTTAAAGATATGCTTTTTAGTTTGTCTGCTAGACCCTGTCAGTCAAACTAAATAATATGTGTATTGCAGAGATCCCAATTAATGCTTCCAGATAGAAGCTAGGATTAGTTTTAAATCGATTGTGCAGATTTTTCATCATCATTTGAGTCCTTTTGCTGAACATTATTGTACAGGTGCTTCACTAGAATACATCCAGTTATTGCCCTGTGGAAAATGTGGGGAAGTGCAGGGAGAGAAAGCAGCAAACAAGCAATAATATGGAATCAGCATCCTGGCATCTGAGAGAGATAAACACCCAAAGCTCCCTTGTGGAATTAGTCTGGTCATGCAGCATGGGAATTTCTAGCTTGGCATCCCAGCCATTCTGAACTATTTTAAAAGTTTCCCTCGTGAGAAGCAGAGATCCAGTCATTAATATTCCTTTCTTTCAAAGACAAAACTCTGTCCTTGTTTCCTGAATGCTCCCCTTTGAAAGAACAGGGAATATCCCGTCTGAGAGACCCACACCAATCAATGTCCTAATTAGTTAGGATCCTTTCATTGAAAATGATTTTTCATTTTAGAAATGTCATTTCTTTAAAAATCAAAGCTTCTCTGCAGAAATGCATTGCTTTCAAATAATTAAGGTCTGGCATGAATTTACTCAGGGCCTGTGATTAGCTGAAACCCTAACAATTAAGGCACTTCCTGAGGATGTGGAACATCCTGGTTCAAACCTGGCCTGCCTGATTCAGACCAGGAATTCAAACCCCACAGTCTCTCATGTCCCCAGCAAATTCTTCACCTTTTTCTCTCTTCTGTAGGTATCACACAGAGAACAGCAGGCCTGGAGTGTAAGACATCTCCCATGGTTTGGTTGGGTAAATCCCACTCTGAGTTTCTCACGTAACTGGGCAAGCCAAAAGCTTGAATGTGCATTGCCAATGCCCTGTGTGAATAAAGTGAATTGGCTGAATACCAGCTGCTCTGAATGAGCCTTCTCTTAAAATCTCAGTAGATCTCAGTTAAATTTTCGATTTAGATTTTTTATTAAATTTTTTATTTTTATCCTGAAAATTTTCTGCTATACAAAAACTATCAGTCTCTTAGGTCAAGTACGTCTGAGATAGGTGCCCAGTGTGGTCCCCCAGTGCGGCTTTGTAGAGAGAAGAAGAGAAGTTAATAGCAACACTGCTCAGAGTAAGCCACTAAATAATGTCAAGGTAGCTCTAAGGGAGAAATCAATCCTATGCACTGTGGGTCTGTAAGTTTTCCAGTCTAACCAAAACCAAAATACATCTGGTTTACCAAGTTAGACTGCATGTGTGCACTAATAATAACTGTGTTTTATCGTCTGACTGGCATCTACACTGTTTTCTGCAGGAGTAAATTACCTAAAACAGCGTGTCCTTGAGGACAAAACTGCTGCGAGCTCGCTATGGGAATCCTATGGTATAGTTTACTACCATTTGTGTCATTCTATTTAATTTGCTATTTCTTCCTTACACCATGTGGGTAATAATCACAGCAAATTGAATCCCATGAGCTCCTTGGACAATTAAAGCTATTTGGTTATTGCCACCTGCCTGCTGTTTTCATTAATGCAATTTTCAGGACTTTTTTTTCCTTCCTCCTTCTCACCCCAGTAAATTCTTTGCCCAGTCTTGACACATTGCTGTGCTGCAATTAGAGTTAAAAGGCTGTGGAGGGCATCTGTCCCTGAATCCCATCAGTCACACTTCCAAATACTGCTTTGTCATATGCAAATATAGTTTTGAGAATTTATGAAATTTAGCTTTTCTTTAAATACACAGTCTAAGGGAAACCGACATCTATTGACATACTATTTTAAATCAGATTCTGGGTAGCTTGGCTATTATTTCTGCAACCATTTTATTCTCGTTGTATTTGTGATATTTACTAAATTACCAGTTATGTTCTAACTTCTCTGTTAAATATATGCATGTGAGAGGAAAATATGTGCTGTATTTATCTTTGTGTGCATGTGTGTGTGTTATTCCTGTTTTTCACGTCCTTAACCTTTTCTTTCTTGGAATATTTAGGCTTTGCTCCTCAATTTCTCTAGTTCACTCTCAGCCTTTTTAGATCTGTGTTCTCAAATGAGCAGTGTGCCTCATGTGATCTCTCTCTTTCCAAGATCAAACTGGCCACTGACTTCTGTGGAAAAGAAAGGCAAAAAGCAGGATAAGGTCGTGGATCATAGAAGTAAAGATGAAAAAGAAGAATGAAAGTTCTCAGTCCCAGTTCTGTTCTCAAGGAAAATTGAAGTTGTGCTTCATACAGAAAATAGAACAAGAGTGAATTGGAAACTGATTTCAGCTTTTTAAAATGCAGTCAAATGGAACCAGATTTCCTCAGTAACCTCCTTTAGCTGCTGTAGTCAGATCACAGAATCACAGAATATTGTGAGTTGGAAGGCACCCACAAGGACCATCAAGTCCAACTCTTTAATTGAATAGCCTGATGCATTTGCTATTCATAGCCTGCGTTCTCCATAGGAAATCCCCAAGACTGAGAGGCTGCAGTGGGATAAACACATTGCAAGAATCATCCTTGCACCATTCTGATCACCACAAATAGCTGATCAACTTACAGACAAGCCCTGATGGACTCACTGACTTGTCACTGCACAAATACGAGCTTAGAGTGTTCTTCATATTGCAGGTGGCAATGAGAAAAGACAAAACTGTGAAAAATAGCCTTGGTTTTATTCATTGTGAGTACTCATTGATCAGTCAGTCAAGGCAAGTTTGTATATGAAGGTATTTAGACCACCAGCCTAAGCACAAATGTGGATCTGAGCAAGCATCCTACAAATTGAAAGGCACGTGGGACACAAATTGGATCAACAACAGAGAGAACAGACATCAAGCCAGTTCCAGCTTTGCTCCCCAGCAAACATGGCAGAAAAATTATGAAAAAAAAATAATTATGAAAAAAGAAGCAGCAGGAATCACCAAAAAAACCCTAATTTAGGAACCCATTTTTAAAAAATTTCCTTTGATTATCTAATGTTCTACTAGATCTTAAACACCGGGGTAGAGTTTCCAGTCTTTGCAGATCATTTAAAAGCTTAAGGGATTATCAAACCAGTCGTTTAAAATGACATTTTCACTGTACAAATATTTGTCTATTAAATAGGCTGTATGGCACAGGACCTGATCAGCCTTGGCAGTATTACAGGTTCTTCATACACTGCAAACCCCACTGTTTCCTCATAAAGCTGTCAAGTCTCAGTTTAATGAAACATATATAAATTCAATGATGTTAGCCATGTCTTGGCAAGTTAATTCATTTTGTTTTTTTCCTGTTGAGTTCCTCCTCTTAGGAATTTTATCAATTTATCATTTTAGGATCACCACAGCAGATCTTTTGCTAACACCAGAATACGAGATTGAAGAATAAGTCTAATTTTCAAACCGCCAAAATATTTAGATATATAAAAATACCTCTTGTTTGACCATTATTATAATAACTAGCAGACAATGAAAAGTTAGGGACCTTTAGTAAGAAACATCTAAAATGACCCTAAACCTCTCCTTAAGGCTTCCTACTGTCCTGTGAATTCTTCCGTGCCCTATTATACTTCATTTGTGATTACAGCCAAGGGATTTCGCTTCACATTAACTTCACAGGCTCAGGGCCTGAATGATCCACAAGACAAGAATGGTTTTCCCAGAATGGTTTCAGTTGGAAAAGACCTCTGAGATCACTGAGTCCAACCATTCCCCAGGCACTTTCGAGTCCACCACTAGACCACATCCCCAAGTGCCACATCCACATGGCTTTTAAACACCTCCAGGAATGGCAACTCCACCACAGCCCCGGGCAGCCTGTTCCAACACCTGACAACCCTTCCTGAGAAGAAGTTTTCTCCAACAGTCAGTCTAAACCTCCCCTGGCACAACTTGAATCCTATCTCTTGTTATCCGGGAGAGGAGACCAACCCCCACTTCTCTGTACCTGCTCGTGTTTGCAGGAAACAGTGGAAACATGAATCGAAGCAACCAAGTTTGGTCATTTCAAAAATATAAATACACTATGTTTTCAAGTGTACAATGAAAACCTGAAAATTTGTCCACTGGATTTATGATGAATGCATTAAATTTCCTTGAAGATTCTGAACAGACACATTTAAATGTCTGAGGTAAACAATCACACTGTTCCCAGAACAATTTGTAAGAGAAGTGAAAAGCTCAAAATAACCCAATGCATTAATTCTGTCTCAAGTTATTTACACGGTCCCATTTATGATTCTAGTTTAGTTTAATTACCTCCATAAAGAGAAAAATTTTGTCTAAAAGGAGTTTGCATGTAATCACATTGTGGCTTTTTAAAATTTTTTTTGGCTCCTGTGGCTCATATGAGCAAATGACAACTACTCCACACAGAACAAAAAAGAAGGCAAAGCGAAGAAAAAAGTGAGACAGCCTGTGTGCTCCAATGCTGTGGGTATCAGGAAAGAGGGCTAAAACTAGCAGTGAGGCTCAGAGAGAAAGCTGCTAGAACTGATTTTATTTTTCTGAGAGAAGCATGATGGAGTGAAAAAAAAATAAAATCAGAGCTAGCAATAAACCTTCCCTCATTTTCCATTACCCTTCAAGAGATTACTTTGATGGGAATTAGACAGCCCCCTGCAGGAAGCTCTTTAGTTCTTGTTGAGTCTTTGCACAGCATGTTTGTTGGAAAGGAAAGCTTGTGTTTGATGCTGTTCATCACTATTGCTGCTGATTTTCTGACGTTAGGAACATCAGCCTGTTTGCACCCCTTTTGAGGGCTGCCAACGTGAGGATCTCACATGAGTTCCGAGCTGCTGGCTGCTGAGTTACAGCACATCCCCTTAGGCAAGCCTTCATGCCAGGCTGAACAAGTTTCACATATCAAATGCACGTTTAAGGATCTTCAGGAGGTGAAACTGCTCTTCCTCAAAGGGACAGCGTGTGCTTGTGCTCGCATTGGTCTAATTGCATTTCTAGATGGTGTTTGAAAATCACCAATGAAATCGTTGCCCCTTTTGAACCTGCTGTTATGACAGCCATTACAGTATCTGCACCCAAAGGGGGATTCTTGCCCTCCAACAGAGGCAGAATAGGTTTGTGGATTGTTGTTTGTTTGGGGTTTTTATTATTTCCAGTGTCTACAAAGCATATGTGTGCAGGTGCTCCTGTTACACAGAATAATAATTTGCTGCTACAATAAAGTACTTCACTAAATACTGAGATGCATTCACATTCTCTTCTCCTATTTTATTTAATGGCACATCAGGTTTTTTTCCCCTTAAAATTTGCTGAGGTATAAGCACAGACCAAAAATCCACATTGCAATTCCCCTGCCTTTTTCAGTAAATCACCCTTTCTCCTGCTGGAGCCTGTGTTTACCTTTCAGTTCTTCCCTCCAACTTTTCCTGTGCAGAGTCAACCCAGTTTTGTTCCCTGACCTCTTCTCCATTTGCTCTTTCGTTATAAGTGTGTTCAAACAAAATAAGTCTCTCTAAGACTGTCATTACAAAACCAACCTTTGCCTCTTTGCTACTTTTACTTCCTTTAACACTTCCGAAAATTACAGAGAGCTGATAAAGTCTGAATCACTTCTATCACTTATCAGAGGTGAAAAAAAATGCACACTTAATAAGCCTTCACCACCTCCTTTGGTCTCCTATTTCTCTCCCTTTACTCAAGCTATCTTTGTATTAAGTGAAGAACTGCTCTAAAGCTGTCCTTTATGTCTACCAGCTTCTATTATGTCTACACACAAGGGAAAAACTTCAGTGAACCTGGATCTCTTCCCTTCCTGTCAGGCCCTGCTCTACTGTTGTTACCAAATTTGGTCACTTCTCCTTGTACACAATGGTGCAGGAGTGATTTCCAGCTGGGGAAGGCTTAGCACATCTCCTCCTGGCACAGGCAGAGGAAGGCTTTTCTTTAGCACACCTTTCTGAAGGCTTTGCCTGCACATGGAGTCCATTAGTGACATCTGTACCGAGTCCAGCCACCGTCCTGCCAGAAACACGGGAGCAAAATCCACTCAACATCACCAGTACCTTCAGCTCCCATGCCAAGGAAATTCTGGCTCTCCTCATGGCTAGTGGCAGATTTTCCTATCCCTTAACCTTTCTGTGGATGAATTCATACAACACACCCTGGTAACAGATCAGCTTTCATCTCTCTGCTCATCCCTGCTCACAGGCGCAGCAATTTCTCTTTTAGCAGCTGTGAATTCAGCACCTCTTTGTGCTAATTCATCCTTAGCTCCTAAATGTTAAGCAGCATTAGGAGCTTGAGTCAAATACATCAGTTTTCAGTGGTTTTGTGACCACCCTGTCTCAGGTGTCTGATATTTTTCTGCAGGGGATTTTTAGCTCTTCCTACTTGTTCTGATCAACCGGGAAAAAGCCAAACCAGGATGTGACTTATTATGGTCACTGTGATTCACCAGATCTATTTGCCTGATCACTCCTTTCTGTGTATGCCTGGGAAATAAAGGCATTTAGATCAGGTAGGTATTGCCACCATTACTTATATTAGCACAAATAAAATGCTCCACGCAATACCACAGACCCCCCATGGACACACACTGATTTCACACACATTTTCCACACATTTCTATTGGCTCTGCTTGAGACCACATATTAAAACCCACCAATCTTCCCAGCAGACTGATGAAAGCCTCAGTAAAAACAGCTGCATTTCACATGTGGTTTAAGTTAATGTCTCATCCTGAAAGTTTAACTCTAGCTGGCAATGCTGCTTTTTAATATTCACAGTCCTCTTTATCTTCATATAAGAAGCAAGGCATTCAGCCTTGAAAAGCACAGAAGAATACAATGAGGCTGGTAGCACTTCATTTCTGGAGTGTCCAAAATCACTTTTTTTATTGCAAAGAACATGAAGAGAAATTCATGTTTGATAACCTGTGAGCACATAAACCAGTTGCATAGCACTGTTAAACAGCGTAAACAAACACCCATCTGTCCACACAGTAATATTTCCTTTCAATAAAAATGAAGCATTACCAAAAGTAAGTAGCATTGCACATTTTTTTCCAGCTTGAGTCTAGTATTAAAAAGTTTAAAAGAAAAAAAAAAAAAGGTAATGTAAAATGCATCTCTCCTCCTGGTAGAGCCAGAAGAAAAAAGTTACAAAATTATTTACTAGAAGCTGGAACATGCCTAACAACCAATAGCCATACATAAGTCAGAAAGTCCCTTAGGTGTGAATAAGAGTTTAGAAGGCGCTTCTTTTTTTCCCCTTGAACCTGGGATAAGGTTCAAGATCAGTAATAATTTCACACAAGCAAGAACAGTCAGTCATGTATCCCTCTTTCATTAATGCCTGTCCCCAATAGAGACATCAATGCCCCCTTTCTTTTTTTCCAGGAAATACACGCTTGAGGCCAGGGAAGCCTTCTCTGCACGTGACTTCACTGCAGAATCCCATGGATTGAAAAGTAACAACTTAGTTTATGTACATGGTAATACATGACACACTTAGTTTTGGCCTTCCCTTTGTCTAAATCAATGAGATCAGAGAGAAAATATCACCTTCTTGAACATGTGTCTTGTTAAGGCTATAGGACACTGTGGAATAGGCTCTCAGGACAATCCATCCTTCACCAAAACAGTGGCAAGAGTCTCAGTGTCAGGATTATTGACTCCGGTTTCTTCAGCTCCAAGACGATAATAACTTCAACCGCTTAGCAGAAAGCCCTCCTACTCTCTATTTAGGAGCAGGAATAGAAACCATCAAATTCCTTTCATGATTCCAGCTATTTTCTCTTCAATCTGAAATGACAGGCCTTATCACTTGAGAGGTTCACTTTGCAGGGAGCACTACAAGCCCATTGCACCTAATGTATAAAAGCCTTTCATTTCAGGACGCTGAAAAACAGTTTTACCTAATATTGCCAACAACAACAGTAAACCATAAATGTCTAGACTATGTGCAGATGAGAGGAGTGTGCAGAAAGAGGATAAGAAAGCAGTTTCCAACGTTACAAAGCCAGCAGAAGGTAGTGACACCAGCTCACAGCACTGATGTCAAAGACAAACTCTTGAAGTTACAGCTTGGCAATTTCCTGGTTAAGTGCCAACTGCCTTTGATGGCCTCGAAGGTTTTTTTTCTTCCATTAATTTGCCTAATTGTTTTTGAATGTGCTGTAATTAATAAAGTGAATGAACAACAGGATTGGCAAAAGGTCACTGCTGACGACTGCTCAAATCCTTGATGGACAAAGGGAAAGAATTTAAGAACATTTTTCTCTCTGCCCCTACTCCCCATGTGGAAGAATGGATTAGGTCAGGCTCACTGCACCTTCTCCTTCCCTCTTCCTGTGAAGGTGCATAATAACTAAAGGCAGCCAACCTTAAAGCCCAGGAAAAGGCCGTGTCTGATTCTCAGCTGATGCATACTTATGCATACTAAAACTAAGTCTTGTGCACAGTGGAATTATACAAGGATTGAACCATCTGCATCCCAAGGTCAGAGTTGCCAGCCAGTACCATCAAACCATGAAACCCAATTCCCTGGAAACCAAAAATAGGACAGATCACCCCCTAAACTGTCAACATTTATTTTACTGCTGTTTCAACAGCAAAAAACCAAAAAAGTGGCAAAGAACAAAGAGGAAAAAGAAAGAAGTGATGTGACTAAGTGCTCCCAATAGACCTTTGCAAGCGAAAGAAGAAAGGCAAAAAGAGCGAGAGGTCACCAAAGTGCATGTGATTAACATAATCAGTGTAAGAGTGGTGTCAGCAAATTAAAAATAGAGTCCATAACCCCCAGAAAGTGTGCTTAGGGCAATAGCAAGAAGGGCCACAAGGTATGAGACGAGAGACTTTGGAATGAAGCAGAGGCAACAGGACTTTTAGTAACTGCAGAATGTGTGCAAACAACACTGAACAAATCCCTCGCCTGGGTTTCAGGCATTAGCAGTCAAGCTCAGCATTTTGCAGACATTTATGGGATGCAAAGATAAATTCCAAAGACATTCATAGTCCCTCCCTCTCCCATCACCTTTCCTGCACACTTCCAGTGAGAGCAGAACTCATCCATGGACATGACTGTTCCAGGGAACTCCTGAAGGACAGGGACTAAACTTCCACTTCAGCAGGAGGGGGGCTGGATTCTCTCAACCCTTCAGGCATTTGGTGAAGCAAAGCTTTGGGATGAAGAGCAATTCCAGGCTTGGAAATAAGGCAAATTATTTAGTAGCATACAGGAGCACACAGATATATCATGTGAAGCAATGTGTACCATTTGAAACATTTGGATCAAGCAGGATTGTCCATTGAGTTATTTTCCTTTCTTATCCATTTCCACCTAGCTACCACTGAGCTACCTACTAGAGGAACACTCTAGTATGTTCTGGGCTTTTTTTAAGTCTTCATAACATTTACTTTGTAAATTGGGCTTACTGTATTATTTTAAAATTTTATTAACCTCGATTATATCCATTAATTACATTATACTGCAAAACATGCTTCCTTGCTTTGAAAAGAATCCTTGAAAATTACCAAAAAGGAATTCTTCAGAAAAACTTAACCTCTGCAGAAATCAATTGCAAAAACAAATTCTAACAATGTTATGTGAAACACCGCTATATCTGGTGCCATTCTCCCTCATCCTTCCTCAAGTAACAAACCAAAACCCTTTGTGCAAGAGGAAAACAAATAATCAGATGCCTTCAAAGAACTAAAAAAGATCAAGGGTCACTGAGAAAGGACAGTTTCAGGCAACTTCATATTTTCCAAAAGCTGGCAATAGGAAAATTTTTGCATCCAGCAGGGAAGAGGCATTGGAGAATTTTGATTTGGCTTCCTTGAGCTTCAGCTGTGGGACTGACACCAACTGTACACCCTCTGCATGTTGGTCCAGGAGCCCTACTGAGCTCACTGCCTGCTCTTGCATCCAGGAATATATTCATTAAATTTGGATCCACCACATGACAGGGCAAAGATGGATGAAGCTGAGGAGCCTGAGTCACTGCCCGTCCCCTGGAAGTTGAGCTCCACAGTAGGATGGCTGCGTAGGATGTAAAATCCCCTCTGAAGGCTGTTGGCTTGGCTTGTCGTATTAAAAATAAATTAAATTAGCAGCTCAATAAACTCAGTTGTAAGCTGCAGTTGTTAAACCATTCTTGCCACAGGGGCAGCAGCCTCGGGGAAAGCCAGCCAAGCAGAGCTTCAGCACTCCTCACTGAATCCTTGGCACCCAGGACACAGGGAGGTGCCCCCCTCACACGGAATGCCATTTTCCTCTGCCCACTTCACGCCATAAGAAGGGCACGGAAAACTGTCCTCATCCTTTCCAGGTCTGTCAGCCCCCTAAAACTTCACCTCTGCATTTTCAGCTGTTCCTTATTCAAAATATAGTTTCATAATATTAGAGGAGTCCTAGTTATGATTGCTACTGTTTTTACCTGAAAGTCTGCTTTTCCCTTCAGTCACAGAGAAAGGCTTTTGTCAGCCACCCAAAAGCTTTCTATTCCATTTTGTAATACATCCCCGATGTGCTACCACAAAAATCAAAACCCAAACATACACCCTCGAACCACAGCATTTTGGACTTTTGAATTTCCCAGTTTGGGCAAATAAGCCAGACCTTATCTCAGAGACCAAGTACAGGAGACAAAGATTTAAAAGAGAGCTGGGTTCCTGTATTCTCCTGACTTTTCAAGCGAAGAGAGGACGTGTTCTGTGCTGCCAGGTACCCCGTGCCAGGAGGGGAGCCCTGCCTGGCACAGCTCCCTGCCTCCCTGCCTGCTCCCAGCTGGGGATGAGCCTCTTTCTCCAGCCTCCCTGCACAGCAAAGACAACAAACAACTCCCTCCCACTTTGCATATTCCAATCTAGCATTTCAAGCAGAGCCCTTTGCTTTTTATCCTAAAGTGGTACTTGTTAAAGGAGCTGTGACCACTCAGGCTATTTCCTCTGAGGACGATAACGCTGCTGCAGAAGCTTCATTATTATGCTAATGGAGCACAGGCTGAGCAGCTTTCATAACTGCCACATTAAATCATCTACCAAGGGGAGGCCTCGAGAGCCATTTACATTGCACTGGATGCATATTAATGAAGCCAGGAGCAGCAGAATTGTTTTTGAAGCAAATAGTCAGGTAAGATGGAGGGGGGGAGAAAGACATTATATTGAAGGTTGGAAAGACTAGAGATGGTTAAACTTCACAAAGGTTCAGTCCTGAGGCTCGGTTCTGCTGCCTGCAATTAGGACTGAATAACAGAACCGAGCAGAAACCTGCAGCAGCCTGGGTGTGCCAGAGGTCTCCGTGACAGACTGCAAAGTGTCCCTGCTGTACAGCACAGCCTCACCTCAGCCACAGACACACAGGAGCACTTCTGTTCTCCTCCTGTCCTCCTCGTGCCCCAGGACATCCACTTGTGCTGCACCTAAAGCAGATAACACTACGCCAAAAGGAGATAAAGACCTAACAGCGTGCCTTCAGAGGAATCCAGACACATCCATCAGGACCAAGGACATAAAAGCAAATAAGCAACATTTCGAGTGATCTTGAGCTGACAGCTGAATATAGATACACTTTTCCCCAAAGATAAACCACGTGGAAGTCACCACAGATGAAGGGGGATGATACAGACAGGTTAGGCAGAAGAAAGAGCAGCAGCAATAATCACGGCAGTTCACCTGCCCAGACAGTGTCACGCTGCTTTATTTCACACAAGTTCTAGAAAATGTCTATTGTCAAGAGGGAGTTTAAGGGCAGAGCAGTGTCATTATTGACAGGAACTGGGAGCTTTTCCCACTTATATGAGAAAATTGCATAAAGGAGAGAGCTCTATGGAAAATAAGGATGATGTTGGCATTGTTATTGAAGCAAAGTCAGGACCTTTTTATCAGATCACACGTTTGTTTAGACAGTTAGGCATGTTTTTAAATGATTTATAGGTGAATATTAGTGCACTGTGTGAAGAACACACACTTTAGAAACCTGGCATCCCAGGAAATGTTTTATTTTACAATTCAAGCCATGCACTCTCTTCCATCACCATGTTCTATAATATCAACAATCCACTTCCCTATCTTGCTCCTGCTACTCTCTGCCCTGGACATCTACCCTCCAGACTCAAACAATGCTTGACAGCAATCCTTCATGTCCTCAGGACATCACCTTCTGGTGCTCCCTCCTTCCCCACACCTCTTGAATCCAAAGGGATCCGATAAGAGAAAGCCAGTGTTTACAAGAGCAATAATTCACCTGGAGCCAGCAAAGAATCACTTTTCTATATGGTGAAGAAGCATTTATCCACAATCTCATTTGAAACCCAAGAATATATCATCATCAAAATATGTAATTTCATTATTTATGAAGATATTTTTTGCATACTATCACTGCAAATGTCACGGGGAACCTTGCATATTACATATGTGCAAGAATTTGACAAAAAGTCAGTCACACAACCTTCCAAGTAAGGCTTTGCAAGCCTTCGCCCGCCAAGAAAAGACTAGAACTAGAATCAGGAAAATCTGCATAGCTTTCTCCATCTTATGAGCAAAGGATGACTGGGGATACAGCGGACATTCAGAATAATGAGCCCAACAAAGGGAAAAGCTCTGTGCCAACTTAGCACAGTGCCGAGGGAAAGCAGATTCTCCTGCAAGATGGCTTGCCCCATCTTCCCCAGCCTAAAAGAAATTATTCTCCACTTCAGCCTCTAATTGACTTTTGAAGATCCACAAATTGACTTTTGAAGCAATTCCCTAGCCTTGTTTTCCAGTCATTTAAAAATGCTTCCTGCCCCATTGATTTTTTTTGACAACACCTCAGTAAACGACTAATGCTCATGTTCCCATGATAACTGCCCACCCTACTGAAAGCAGGAAAGTTTGTTTGCCATTTTTGAGACTTTCCCTTCAAATGCTTCCTTTTCTATCTCGATAATGTTGCCAGCAGTCAAGGGTACCATATCAGCACCACCACAGGCAGCACATCTAAATATTGTAATGCCCATCATTCATGTCTCATCACATATTCTACAATACCTAAATTTAGAGAAAATCTACTATATACTGCCCTTGAAAGGGAAAGAAAATATTTATGAGTATCTTGCAATTCAACAAGTGATATTAATCTGATAATAAATAAATAACAGAACAGTGTAACACAGTTATATAAATACTCCCACAAACGTGAGGCAATATAATGGATACATATATGCAAATAGATCTTTGTACAAAAGGTACTTGCATACCTTGCATGTATTATGAGTGATAATTTCACAGGTTAATTTACTTTCATTATCCAAGCAAGGCAAGTGTGTGTTAGAAATGCTTGGAAGCTCCATGAAAGGGATTGGTTTGTGTTGTAAGCAAATTAATGAAACTTAACCTTTTAAATATGAACAGATGGCAGAAGAAACAGAAATTCCATTAGCTAATAAGATAAAAAGTGTACTCAACAAGGTAAAGTTCATAGTCAAGAATCTAGTCTTGTACACACAGAAATAGGAGATACCCTGAGAGCTCTGCATGGTTTTGATTTGTACAAAAGCCTCACAAGTCTTCATTCCTAATCTCTGAAAGCCTGACATTAAATTAAACTTATATATGTGGTCTTCTGGGGGCGGGATGAGGATGGAACTACTCTATATATTTGCTAAATATTATTGACAGAGGGGACATTTCCCACTGCTGATACCCACAGATTGCACTTTGTAGCTACTCTGCGAATCACAAGCTCCTGAACCACTGCCTGTCTATTCCATTTTAAGGACTATTTTATCCAGCCATTTAATGCCAGTTAGAGCCCTGTGACATGCTGGTTTTGCCCTGTGTCATTCCTGTCTCTGCTTTAGAAATGCTTTACTCTCTTCCACTTGCCCAGAGCTGTTCTGCACCCTATTAATGTGTGTTCCTGACGGGTTTTTTCTAGAAGGTTCTGAAAGATTTCAGTGCTCTCACTGCAGAGTTGCCCTGTCGAGCACCAGAGGCACTGGGGTTAACTCTGATGGCTGGAATGCCCTTAGGGGGAATCAGGAGGGCTTCACACCATCACCCGGGTTTGGAGGGGATGCAGCAGTGCCTCAGACGTGCCTGTGGGACCAGCACTGCCGCTGGCCCATCAAACTGGGCACTAAAGTACAGGGCAGTGTCTGAGTCTGCAGCTAAGGCTGAACCACGGCTGGCTCCTGCTTTTCCTTCATGACGCTGTACAAAACCAGAAAGGCCAAAATGCTCTCTGGAAGCAGCTTCTGATTCTCAGATCAATTCATCACTCGGTGGTTAAAAAAACTTTTAAAAAATCCTCTTTCCTTCATTACAGAGTAACTGCCTGATCTTTCCTACAGGGTAGATGACAGTTTAGGAGCTCCAGTCCCCATAAGAGTTCCTCTTTTGGAAATCAGCCATCCTTACTTCTCTCTGGCAGGCAATGGCAGGGAAGAGAGGATAAACCTTCCCTTGTAGGCTGGGGACACCAGCGACACCAGACAGGGACCCTCAGAGCTGAAAATCTGCAAGCTGCTGTCCTCGGACAGGCTGCTGGGAATGCCACAGGCAGGCAGACACCCAGGAGGGGGAATTTGCTCCCCTCCTTCCTTTCTTATCATCTGTAGCTCAAAGTCATCAACTAGACGTGTTGGGAGAAATATATAGCCTGTGTTTATCTTAAAATACAACACTTCTGGTAGCTCTACAGTTTGTTACTTCCACTCAGAATGTTTTTTAAAATGATGGAGTTCAAATTGACTATGTTTCCATGTATTGTTAATTAATCATCAAATCAGCTGGCCCTTAAGCTGTCATGTAGAAGCTGAGGTAACACAGTCACAATATTCAAAGAAAAATCTGCTTCTTAATGGACAGAGCAAGCTGTATGCCCAGGTTAGAGGAATCTGCATGCGTGTAACACATCCCAGTTTTGAAAAGTGAGTTAATTCTTTGCAGGGACAGCTTAATACAATAGACCTGGAGTGCACAGACCTGGACCTCTGCCAGCACCTGTCTGTTCAGGAATTTCATCCACTTTAATAAGCTCTCTGGATCTCAATTAACCAGACAAGCTGGTGCAATTGTAGAGAACTCAAAAATGAGAGAGAGAAGATTTCACAGATTCTCCATCTGTGGGCCTTCTGTAAGCATGACACATACAAATAGAACCCAATATTGTAGGTGACATCCTTAAAATTATGAATTACAGTGAGGCAATGAGAAGCTGGTAGAGAAGCATCAGCATGAGGCCCCAGAACAAATGTTATTTTTCATGGCTTGCTTCAATCATTGTCATCAGAAGTCGGCATCTCTACCAAGCACCTCATTGAGACCACGGCTCGAGCGGAACCTGGATCTGCCAGGCCTGCAAACTGCTCCATGAATTAACCCCAGCTCCAAGTAGGCAGAAGGGTTCACCAGCATGAATCTGATTGCAGGATGGAAGACCACATTTCTGCAGTGTCAGTATAACTACCAGAATAGAGATACATCATACTGCTTGAGCAGCACAGTAAATCGGGAAAACTTCATGTTTGCTTTGTAAGAGTCTCACAGGATTTAAAAGAAATGGGACCAACAGATTCCTAAAGAAATTACGGTAAGAATCCCACAATGTTTGCTAGGCAATTGTACTCTTTCCACATATTAGCCAACTTTACTAGAGAAAACTTTGTAGTAAATTATTTTTGCTTATACGTGTAACCGAGAGATTGCTACTAAATGCCATTCCACTGCTCACACGCACTTTTATTTTGTAATCATGACATAAAATGCTGCTACCCTGCCCCATAAAGCAGCCTGGCTTTTACTACAGTCATTATCTGTCTGGTCTCTTGGGACTGGATGCTTTTAGGATGGGATGTTCAGTGGAGTCTTATCCATAGACAACCACAAACCATAAAACACAGCTGAAAGTGGGAAGCACTACCAATGTATAAGGCAGGCAAATAAACATCAAGGCTAAGCAGGAATGTAACCAGAAAACCACACAAGCAAAGATACCAAGACAAAACATTTGCAGATTTTATACCTCAGTATCTCACTATTCAATAGGGCTATTCATAGCCCAAGTTTTTAATTCTCTTCTGTGATGCCTAATAAAAAATGGGTATTGAAAAGGCAACAGACATCCGTCATACCACACAAAACACAAATCTGTAATTTACAAAACATTATAAACTGTTTTTCAGTAGTCCAGTTCCGATCTTGGCTCAGAATTTACATTTATATCCTAAGGAGATGAATACGGAGATCCAGTCTGAAGAAGGAATCGAGCATCAAAATTTCAAGTGAACACAAATAAAAGTTAACATTATTTTTTAAGTAACTGACAATGTCCCTTGTCATGGAAACCAGGGGCAAACAGCTCCACAGGTAGTGCTGACCCCCACCCTCAGATTAATACACATTTTAAGATTCTAAAAAGACAAGAGCAGAAGCCCTTAAATAGAGGTGAACTTTCTTAAAGAAGAGAGAATATTAATTCTCTCTTATGGCTTTATCACTGTTCTTAATATAATCAAACCAATTTCTCTTCATTTATTTTTCCTCTCTTCCCAAGTGTTGGAGGTGCAGCAATACATATGTCTCCTGCCAATAGAGTAACTGTTAGACAGAAAAATCATGAGCTTCCCAATTATCTCCTTTTGGTTGATCTTTGCACTGTTTCACATTAAATATCGCTCTGTCAACATTAGCACAGCACAGCCATGTATCCCCACCCTCATCCCATTAGATTGTCACACTCACTGACACGGCAGAGCCCGATTCACACTGCGGATCTTCCCCCGCAGCCTGAGGCCAGGGTAAAATAAATTGCATCAGTGCTATCTGTGGGATCAATTGATTGCAGGGTCTAAAATGGCTAAAGTCCAGGAGAATATGTGAATGCTCCAGACACAGGGCAATTCTTTGAAATCAATGATTGCTTGAAAGGCTTGATAACTAGGGGCTTTAGGCTATTAACACCAGCTGGTCATTAAGTCCACACAAATTGTTATAGCTTTTATAACCTTTTCTTATCTAGAGAAAACAATTAAACATTTTAATTACATTACAGGGATGACAGAAGATAATTGGAGTTATCAGGAAATTATGTAGTCCTGCTAATGTGAGTTACTATGTCATTTCCATTGCTTACAAATGTACTTGCCATCTAGATAAAATAAAAGTAACTTTCAATTAGGTCCATATTCAAACCACAAAGACAGAAGAACACAAAATAAGTAACCCAAAGCCAAATGAATTATCATATTAAAGTGGTAATATATAATCTTTGAACTATTGTTCTGGAGACAGAACATAGTGATAGAGCTGGAGTTGACAAAGCACAGTTGTCACACGTGGAAATAAATTACTTTTCATACCTACCTCTATTTTAAAATTGGGAAGTCCATAGAAGAACACAAAAATTCTATGTTTATATAGCTTCTGTGAACTATCCTGCACTGTCTACTTTAAAAAATTTTAAAAAAATAGTATCATCAATAAAGGACAACCTGCCAAAAGTTTCTCCTTGTATTATTTCATAAAGGCTTAAGCCTCTTCAGGTATGTTCTGGTTCTGTGGGTCTTACAAAGTCCCTAATTCCATAATACCAGGCTGGCCCCATGTTTCAGCACATCAGTTCTTCACTGGGATTGGGTTATTACAGTGAGATTTGCAAACAACTACAGCATGGGGAGCTTTCACAGCATGACTTCAGCATTTTAAATATGAAGAGAATGTGCAGGAATGTACCCCTTAATTTTTTGCTGCCAATCCTTCCTTGCATAAAGTGTTAAGGCTGAACAGCAGGCACAACAGCAGTTGCATTAGTTCCCAGGGAATTCCTGGTCATGATGTGCCAGCCTGTTGGACTTTGAAGATTTACTGTTTTGCACTTAAGGGAAATGTATAAGAAAATATTTACAAGTGCTCATTAAGGCTAAATTGTGTCCTTATCCTGTGCAGGTACCCTGGGAATTAAGAAAATCCTATAATGAGAATGGATGTAAGGCTGTCACACTTACACAGAAATAGTCACTTGGACAGAGAAGGATGAAGAACTATACTACAAATACAGTAAAGGACAAAATTTAGTAGAAAGTGAAATATGAATTGCCTTTATCATGGACATAGTCATACTGGGATGCATAAACAGGAATATATTCTGAAAATACTATGTTGGCTATCCTTTTCTCACCTCCAGCCCTAGTGAGGCTGCAACTGCACTGTGCCCAGGTTTTGTTCCTATGCTTGAAGCAGGCTGCAGAACAGAATTAAAAATTCAACAAGATTTATGTCCCATCATGTCTAGGTGATTCAAAGGGGACGACTGGCCTGTGAGAGATTTATGCCGAGAACAGGATTCCAATTATCAATTACAGGAGGGATACATATGAGATTGCCACACCTGCAGCAGAAAAAGCCGTAGTGGAGGAGCCTGAGGTTGAACTAAAGCATGGGAACAGATCATGCAGGTGTCTCAGAGCCCGTGAGCAATGGCAGCACAGGTGACCCTGCTGTGCAGACAGGGACAGTCACATGGGACTCACCCACATGATTTATTAGGATATTTTTTTAACAGAGTACCACTTCAGTTCCTCACTGTATTGCAAGGAACTGAAAGCCTACGTGGTGATGTTTCTCAAGGAAGGAAATTACTGAAAAATCTGAATAGCTGAGTATGGGAGGCTAAAAGTCAGAATGGGCAAAGAGCTGCAGTTCCAGCCTAGACAGCACACCACACGCTGAACCATGGCCAATCCTGAATTATCAAGATTTCGTCAAGACCAAAAAAAAAAAAAAATCAAGTCCCCTGGCTGGGGACTTGACCATCTCACAGAGAAGTGGATCTAGATGTTATTTAAGATGCATCCTGAAAGGAAGACACTGCTTTGAATTTGCATGACAGAAGAGCCAGGAGAATCAGAATCTCATTCAAGTTTATGAGGTTAGGTCTTGCAAGCAAATCAGGACATGTGAGTCTCTGCTTGCTGGTCACACATATGAGGTTGCACATTTCAGGACATAAATAATGTCAAATAAACCTTGCAAAAGAAAACTTGGCACTCCTAAAGTTTTTTGTGAGGATAGATTCAAATTAAATCGATAAGATTTCACTGGCAGGTGTTTCATTGTAACCACTTTATTTTGGTATAGCTTGGTTTCTTAATCTAAATCTCTCTGAAGTCTACACATTTCCTACCCATACAGAAGAATTATTTGGTTTGTTGAAGATGATGAGTGCTCCCTTACACAAAAACACAGAAGATTTTATATTTTTCTATATTTTCTTTATATTTTTTCTGGCCATTTATCCCATGTTTTCCAAAGTCTAGCATTTTATACAGACCACACACTTAAATTTCCATTGACTTACTTGACAATTGCACACACATAAAAGCCAGCCAGAATTAGACACAAAGGGCTTCATCTATTTTCCTAGATAACTCTGCAAACTGTCCCTAAACATAACTGATCTATCTATGACAGCAGCATAAATTCAGCTGTCCCGATATCCCAAATTTCATCCTATCAGAGAGGCACACCTGCAGCCAGTTGCAATATTATGTGCCATGAAAATCCAGTTATTCTTTGGGGTGGTAGTTCACAGAAGAACCACAATCCCTGAACTGATACTCTGCTGAAGAAAGAGCCAGGAAAACCAAGGAATTTTGGTTACAGCTACCCAAAGTCTCAGATGGTTGCAGGCAAAAATAGGCACAAGCTGTTCAGAAGGCAGATGAGAACTCAATCTTCGTAGCAAAGCTGCTCCTGAGGAAAAAATCCCATGTCTGTCTCAGAGTTCTACATTCACCTTCACACGGCAACCTCAGCCCACTCACAACAAGCACTGCCTTCATGTCCAGCATTTGCTCACGGGCTTTTTCAGCTCTTTTCCCCCCAGGATGTACCATCTGTAAAAGTTTCCACGTTTTTTTCACAAGGTCTCTGTGCATATGTGGCCTTGGGGAGCAATCCACCGTATTAACAACTCAAATAGTTCTCCTGATCTCCATGACAAGCTATACTGGATAAAATGGGGCTGTAAGGGAAGAATTATTGAAATGTGAAAAGGGTTATAGCTCACCAGGGAAAGCAGGAAGAAAGACAGTATCACTGATGATATTGAGAAAGTGGGACAATATTATAATTATCCCCTTATTATGGCTCTCTTTTCTTAAAGGAGGCATTAAGAATATCTGATACAGACACCTAAACAGAAAATAAAATTTCCACTTTCCTTTACTTTTTTTATCTTTTTGTTTCCATATTCTGTTTGTGGAGCAAGCTTCCATGTGGGCCCTTACAACTATCCAGCTTTGCTAAGGATGAGAGTTTCAAGAGGACTCAATGCACTTTCATCAAGCAGGACACAGTTTAAGTCCTGCTTAATTTAATGAAGAAACCCAAAACACATTCCCTGAATATTTTATGAAGGCCAAGTCCAATGGACATCAAGAGCCCATAGAAGCGTTGGCCGAGAATTGTGTCTTGATCTTAGACAGGTTTTTATCTCTCACAAGGAAAAACATCCTGTATGTAAAGCATCTGCAGAGAGAACTGCTTAAATATATAGTGACAAATCTTTCAGATGCTAAAATGAAGATGAAATAGGGCTATCAATAGAGCAGCTATGATGATGACAAAAAATCAAATCAGCAGTTTTTGCTATTTTAAAAACTATTTAAAATACCAACTTTCAGAGTGGTATTTTTCATTTTTGGTTTTATGATGCATCTAAGGGAAATATGTGCTCCATGTGAATTCATGGTTATTGCACCACTGCTGCAGCACTTTAGTGTGTGTCAGCATTTTCATGGTGAACCTTGAGTTCTGGGTCTGTAACTTGTCCATAAAAATTTGCCCAAAGCAGGAACCTGACATAAAAGCTAACATAGGTGCATTATTCTAAGCTGGGGTGGATAAAACATTTAACCTTAGATAAATTAAAAATTATTGATTAATGATTAGATTAATGATAACTGGATTTGGTCACTTTCTTGAATCAGATTGAATACATAACCCAGGGTGATAAATAAACCATTTATAATATCATCCTAACCTCCCAATACTGAGATATTTTAAGACCCCCTTATTATGTAAACAGGATGTCTCAATTTTTAAGAAAGGTGGTTTTGTAGTTCTTTATCTTCCTCAGTTGCCTCTTAAATATATGTACAAGACATACCCTTTTCATGCAGAAACCTTACTGTTTCCACATTTTAGATGGGACTTCCAGCTCAGAAACATGCCAAAGGTCAGGAAGTGCATGTCAGAGTGAAAAATCAGCCTTCTACCCTAAATCCTTAGCCTTCACACCAATCAAAAGCACAGCAGCAACATCCTGATCACTTCATCAGAACGAATTTCCAGCAAGAGCTTATTTTTTTTATTAAGATCTCTCAGTTCTAAGCCTCTCACAATAGCAACTATCACTCCAATAACAACTGGACTATAAACCAACTCATATAAAAATATTCTGAGATTAATCCTACCTCATCATGCATATCCTTTCAGCAACAAAATTACAAAATTTATATGGAGATTATTCTAAGCCCACATCTTTTGGATGACTGTGAGCACTGGTGATTGTGCTGTGAACCTAGATTGAATGTTCATATGCACTGAATATATTTATGTTTTTGTCTGGGAGGGACTGTATATCTTAATGATGATAAAAGCAGTTAGAAAATCAGCTTGCCTCCTCATTCCACAGTTCATAGCTTTGAAAGGAAAAATATTATATCCTGTGCAATTTGCAAAGCACAAAACCTAAATTTGAAAAAGAATAAGATTATTCTATCAATGAAGAGCTGCAAGCACAATGTTACATGACTGAGACTGGAAGGAAAAGGAAAAAACACCACAAAAAGCTGTTTCATTAATCTCAATAAAAGTAGGAACTCTTTGAAATCTAACAAGTCACAATCTTGAAGGCAACTCCCACATTAAAAGAGGGCTCTGGAGTCTTTAGCTGGGGGCCAGATCAAGGTTATTTTTGAAAGTCAAATGTGTGCAACCTCGGCTGTGGCACTGTTTTGATACTGGCCATTTTGATAATGCAAAAGGGAAAGCTTTAACAATAATGTACCACTCATAATAATAATAATGTTGCTATAGACTGCTTCAGAATATGTAACAACATATAAAATACACTAATGTATATTGGTTTTAAAAAATCTAAGCAAAGTATACTATTTGGGATCTAAGTGGGTTATTCCTTAGAGCTGAAGTCTCCAAGATAATAACTTAAACATTTGGTTTCCCATCATGTCTTGCCAGCAGTTCTTGTTTATTTGCTTTATGTATTAAAGCATGACTTCAGGATTATTAAGTACCACATCATATTCAATATCTACAGAACAGAAATAAAAGCATCCTTATTGCTAATCACCTTATAAAGTGGAAAAGGGTCCTAATTGCCTTTATCTTTCAAGCATCAGAAATTTCATATTTTAAATTAGTGTAGGCAATGACTATTAGCAGTGTGACAGAGAGAAACATGAAGATCCTTCTCCAAACCCACACTCTGCATTTATATATTAGCTTCTAACATTACAGGAAAATTACTGTACAGTGTGCTATAACAAAGAAACATATAAATTATATACAACAATGATAAACTCCGATTTCACTCGTATTGATTCATCACTTAAGCAGGATGAGAAATTGAGGCTTAATTAAAAAGGTACATCATGAGACAAGATAGA
The DNA here is from genome assembly GCA_013400915.1 of Pardalotus punctatus. Classification (NCBI taxonomy): domain Eukaryota; kingdom Metazoa; phylum Chordata; class Aves; order Passeriformes; family Pardalotidae; genus Pardalotus; species Pardalotus punctatus. Next base: position 153,803 of record VZTX01001913.1, on the reverse strand, counting down.
GAGAGTCCCAGTCAGACCCCAGGAACAGCTGAGTCATACATTTATTCTCTCAGTAGAAGGGGGTGGTTCTGTACCATTTATCATTTGAGAGGGTCAGGACACTGTAGTTTAAAAGAGCCAAATTAATCAGTGTACCGACAGCTCTTTCTTTCTAACAAGATTTTTCCTCACTTAGGTAAGTTCATTTCCAGCTATTAAAACCTAATTTTAGTTTAAAGCTAAACCTCAGACTTCTGTGATACCAAAGACTACTGTAGAAGATCCCATCAGTGCTGTTTTTCCAGCCCATGAATTTGAAACAAGTCTCCAAAAGGAAGTGCGCCCCAGTTCAGAGACAGGTCCTGGAGAAGGCAGGGAAGGCACCACGTCATTAGCACAGGCCAGATTTACAGGAACATTTTGGAACTTTGGAAAGCACTCAGGTCCCCTTGTCCTCTGTGCCACAGAGCCCACATGCAAAAACGAACCAGGGCTGCACATATGCAGATACAGTTATCATGTAATAAGATCTACACATTCAATATTTGATATTTGTTACACTTCCTTTTTTTTTTTCATTTTACTTTGTACAAATGCATTGGCTTTCTGAAAGACTAATGCTCATTTTCCAAGATGTTTATGACAGTGCTTCTCAAGGAATATCCTGGGACCTCTCACATGACATCCAGACATGGGAGAACAAGGACAAGAACCTCTAAATTCTAGGGCATTTCTCAGTGCAGTTCACACAAAGCAAGATGCAAATTTCGGCTCATCTACAAAACCTCTTTGTTTTGGGCAACCAGACATTGTTTCTGAGGGCTTTCTGCACTGAGCCCTCAAAGCATGAAGCAGCAGGAGTGGAAGGAAATCTGCCGTTGACCATTAACAAAGATCAGCTCTGATGGATGCCTTGGGCTCCCAGTTTTCTCCCCAGGCTTTCCCCAGTACTGCTTGACACATTATCTCTTGTTAAACGATCCCACCTTTCAGTACAAAAGGTTCCAAATACCATGTTTTATTCAGTACAAATAGTCTGTGAGCCCCTGCAAAAGCTGTTCAAGTCAGAATGTTTCAGATAAACATGTCTGAAGATCCGTGACAAAATTTACTTTATCATGCCAAACTGTTCCCGCACTCGTGAGGCTGCCTGAAGTGGGATATGAGAGAAACATATCTGAAACAAACTGTGATTCTTTGTCAGAGTCAATACCCCACGTGAAGCAGGGGAAAAGAGCTTTCTGTGGCCTCAAAGGATACAACAAATGGAAGCAATTCCACAGGAGGCTCCGCAGAATTTTATCTGTACTGCATCACACACTGCAGCAGCCAAGCCCTCCTCTGTGTATGCAGGATCTGAGTCTCTGTACAAATTGAACTCATACAAGACATATTTTAAAGCTAGTCATTCCCGAGGTTCCTTGGTTCACTGCGATTTGGACATTTCAAATATCCATCCAGGTAACCTGTTCTGACAGGAAGAGCATTGCTACATTTTAGCACTAGGGATTTGAAAGTGCAATTCCTTAAACAAGGATCACTCAACCTATTGTTTTCACATACCTTCACTCTCCAGTGTAAACTGAATGATACATAACTGGGAGGTGTTTACCTTACTTTTACAAAGCTGAGAGCAGATCTAAGGTGCACCATGACAAATCACACTAAAAAAATGCATCATGCAAAGGGCAGCTGAAGCAAATTATTCAAATTGCCCACTGGTTCACAATTTCCTCCGTGAAAGTCATTGAAATCTATTTGTAAAAAAACAGTAAGATTTAAAATAAGCTGACAGAAAACAAACTTTGTTGGCAGACCATCCTCATGGGAAGTTTGAGGTTTTTTTCCCTCCAAAGCATCTCTCAGTCTCTAAGAGCACTGCAACCCACACAGCTTTTGAAGAACATTCAAGAAAACCCAGACTTTTAACATTCGCCTGCCAGCCAAACTGACCTCCAAGGTGCTGTGTCTCTGAATGGCTTTACCCAAAGTATGTGCAATATTGAAGGAATATCAGCTTAAATGGTTTTCAAGGCAACTTCACACAGAGGAAGTCACAAACACAAACCTGGGAAAATAACACCTCTGGATTTGATGGGTTGAATTTTAATTTTGTTAGAATGCTAATGCTTGAAGGGTTAGAAGAAAATATAATCCCTAAATGAGATGCACTGGGGAGGAAATTGCATCTAGGAAGTGGCAGAATATGCTCAGTAGGCCAGAGAAATGAAGCTTTAGGGGTCTATCTGCCTATATAAGACCTGGATTCAGTATTACATCCCAGTTTGACCAAACACCTCAGCACAGGCTTAAAGTTAAGCCTGTGCTTAACTTCCACTGAAGACAAGATGGATTTATTTAAGATGTCAATCACTAGAGAAGCTAAAGGTTTTAAGTTCAAATACCCCAATTCTCACCTGCAGACAGCAGGAGTCCTGAAAGAGAGAACAGTTTTCTGCAGCACACCTCACTGCTTGAGGAAAACAGTTATTACACTTTCCAAACCCTGAAGTTAGGTATTTAAATCCCAAGCTAGGTACATAAATAATAAAACTGCATGACTTTCAGACAAGCTGAGTTCCCACTGTTTTTAATGAGAGAGGTACGTGTTCAGATCCTCTTGAAGGAAAGATTATTTAGATACCCAAGTATGAATGAAGCATCTTGACTTTCAGAATGAAACAGCTTTTGTAAGAGCCAGTTGGAGTTTTTTATTGCTCATTGTACATGGCTGATTAGAGAATGTGGCTCTGAGTGCTTATCAACCAGCATGTCCCACACAAAGAGCTGCACTTTTTTGTGTTTGCAGTGGGATGGTACCCAAGGTAGAAGCAGGCTGCCATCCACCCTCTCAATAGTGAAGTTAAAAAATGCACAATTCAAACTGAGTTTCTTCACTAACAGCCCCATGCTCACCAGGATTTCCTAAAAAGATGCAAGGAAGCTACAGCATCACAAAGAAATTTCATAGCTTCAGACTTCTCAGGCAGGGCAGGAGCAAGATGTATCTCATTGTTCTCTGTAATCCATCTTTTAGTACACATCTTACACAAACCAGCTTGGTTGAGAGGTTTTCTCCATCACAAGAAAGAGAAGAGGTGAATCTAGGAGCAGCCAAACTCCTGTACACTTTAGCCAGCAAATTTCAGCAGATCATTGCCAGCTGACCCTCCAGTTCTGTTTCCAAGCTGGAAGGTTGAAGCCCTCTGTGCCCTGTATGAAACCCTGGTTTTGTCCGCTGCTCGAAGCTGGGCAGCTGTGAGACTCCAGCTATCAGCACTAATCCATACAGCATTGATCAGCACCTCCAGCACCTTCTTTGTCAATACATTCAGTGGTGGAGGCAAAACACTGTGCAGTGCTTTGGAAGAGATTTTTGTGCAGTGTCTGGGATAGAGCTGACAGGAGAGAGCTGCTTATTGGTGCTCACACGATTAAAATAATGCATGTGGCACAATCCATCACCCATGGCAGCCATTAAGCACTCTCTAATATCAATTACCAATTAAGGGCTGACAAACAAATTTTTGTGATTAGCAGACCAGTATAATTACAGTCTGCTGGTAAGGAAGAACCTCATCTCATCCCCTTTTCTAGGCTTAGTCAGCCAGCCCATTCTCGAATAAAGAGAAGGAAATTCAACTGTTTGAGAGAAGCCCCTGAAAAACTGGGGGGAAAAATTCTCCCCATGATTTTCAGATATTTACAGATTTTTTACTTTCATTTACAAGTTCATCACATTTCTGAGTGCCACGTTGCATTTATTAGTGTAAACAACATGATGGGTAAGATCACAGCAAATCAACAGGGAAGAAAACAATTCACATTGCTGGCAGAGTTTGTATACCTGCTCATTACTTTCAGAAAATTGCTCATAAGGACACAGCTTTTCCAAGAAGCTGTTTATTTAAGTGCTTAATGGATATTCTTGTCGCAGTAGGCCAAGAAAAGTCACATCAAAACCTCTGACACATCATCTGATGCTGTTTTGTATTTTAAGAAATTTGGCATGCATCACATTACAGTGCAATGCATTATTAAGTGTCATTCCAGGATATGAGATAATCAATCAGAAAGATCCTTTGGGATCAAATGAAATTGAATAACTGACATTTTGGCATGAACAGAAGTGTAGGGGTGACTGAAGAAGTTGCCATTTGAGGAACAAACTGTTCAAAGAAGCTTAATTATTTGTATTTCCCTTTTTTCTCTTCATAAATATTCCTAGTAGGGTTGCATTGAGGTCTCAAATCCAAGGCCCTTCCTCTGCTCAGTGCCTGGATTTCCCACTATCTACATTGTGAGTCCTGGAAAGCCATCAAACACAGAGAAATTCTCTGTTAAGAATTAGATCATGTTACTCAGATCATTTGGCCTCGTGCTTGCATTCATTGTATGAAATGGAATGCTAGGAAATGCTGGGAAAGCCAGTAACAGAGGGGATTAGGGAATCTCTTTGGGTCCCTCACTCACTTCCCACCCCCTTTCCCTCTCTCTCTGTCCTGGGTCAGGCTCCTTTCCCAGATCAGTCTGTGTGCACTCAAAAAAAAATGCAGACTGCAGTAACTGAAACCCCCTTTGGAGGAAAAAAGGGAAAAAAAAGAAAGTGAAAATAAAGACAAATTGCTATTTATCTGAAACAATACAAACCTATTCTGATGGGTACAAATAGTCATTGGAAAAACGACTTTTGTGACCCAGTATATCAAATCCAGCATTTCTGTTTGGCATAGGCTTGGCTGCCTCAATCCAGAAACAGCCCAGCCTGGGAGAAGTACAAGTCTATCACACACATAATGGCTCAGTGCTCTACATTCAAATAATTTATGAATGCCAAGAGGGCTAGATTCTGCAGCCAAGGTTCAGAAAAAGGCACAGCACAATATATTTTATAACTTCTTTAATTCTTTCATTTCTTTAGCTGTGAAAGCCTCCTTTTGGTCATTTTTCATGTACTTCACAAGCCTGCACATCTAATCCCTGGCAAACTATCAAAGAGGCAGCTCTTCAACAAAAGTAGCCAAAGAAGCACCTGTACAGCTGGACAGAGACCTGTGGTACATTGTATGAAAACAAAATACGTACACACAAACACAAATATCCAGTGATTTTACATATTTTAAATCTGTCACTGGCAGAAATTCTTGGCAGCATTTCTCCAGAATGTCTCCTGTCTCACATCTCAGAAAGCAGCTTGCTTGATGATAAAAAACACATTTAATTCAGTACTATGTAAGCAATGACATGACCTCTGCTTCACAGACAGGAAAGGGATTTTTGAAACCAGCTAACCTTAAGTACTTTCAATTTACTCAACACATAAGTTAGCAGTAGGATGTTTAAAACTGACAAAATTACCAGCTCTCCTTTAATTATGCTCAACTAAGTAGCCAGCTAAGGAGATGTCTTCAGGAGCAAATAACTGAGTTAGGCTTATAAATCCCAGAGTAGGATGGATTTACCGGGATGTCAGTTCCTTTAGCAGGATGCCCATTCCACGCAGCAGCTGCTGCACACTGTGACCTCAGATGGTGCCTTTACCTGGCTGACCATGCACAGGTGAGGTCAGAAAGGATCTGCTACAAACGAGCAGAAGGGTCAAGCAGCAGCCCAGTCAGAGAAGCAAATGCCCACTGCAGTGCAGGGGATGCTTCCCTAGGGAAACCTTGTCCTGGCAGAGGCCAGGGATAACTGCATTGCCTCTTCACAGTGTCTTGTCTGGACAGTTTCTAAACCTGGAATTTCCCCTGGGAAACAAGTAGTATCACTAAGTTTCTAAACAAAATAAGTACCCCGTGCCAGTTAGGCATTGCACTGGTTTTGGCCTTTGGTCTTTCTCTCAACATCACATCTGTGAGGAAAAGCAAAACGCTTTTTTCCCATTGGGAATTAGTAGAGAACAGCAGCATGCAAGTAATGGGACCATTCAAGAGCTCTGCTTAATATATTCATGTCCTGAGGCACAATTATGTTAAGCTATGTATTTATTTATCAGAAAGTCTATGCACTAGTACAGTAACACAGGCCACCTTCCTAAAGACACACTTTGACTTTGTGAGTCCAGCCAACCCCAGCAGCCCTTCCCTGATGGCACACCCAGTCCTACGCCCATATTCCTATCAGCATCAGCCAGAATTTGGGCTGAAGAGAGAACAAAGAAGCAATGTTCTTCAGAACTCCCCCAAAAACCGGGTACATGAGAGCTCCTGAGCAGCAAGTGGTGTGGTACTTTGGGCAGGGAGCTGCATCTTGCTCCCACACATCTAAAGGAATTTACAGCCTCTAATAAGGCCCTATTTTCCCTCTTCTCAATTTCATCCCAAAGACACACAGTTCTCTTAAAGAGCCAGAGCAAAAGAGCAATTCAAGGCAAGCTCTTAAGCAGTGGTCACACCGCGCAACCTGCCTGAAGGTTTTCCACTACAGTTCAAAGGGCACAAAGGGGACCTTGATTCTTTGAAGTACAGCTCCCCGTGGTGTTTCTTCCCATAAAGAGCAAAACATATGCCATAAAACTTTATGATCAAACTTACAGGAATCTGGCTAAGAGCCTAGGAGTGCAAGGAAACTAATTAGTTCAAACCACCCCCCCAGTCCCCCTGTTACTTCCCATCCAAACAGTAGCAAACCCAACAGAAGTTAAAAAGCTTAATAAAAGTACAGCCAGACCACAAGACACCCGTTTCTCTTTAAGCAGGGGTTTTTTTCCCTAAAACAAGACACTACAAGAGCAAGGAAACAGGCCCTAGACAAAGCGCATATCCTTCCAATTCATGGGAAATATCCAATGACCTGTGGGGGTGAAGGAACAGATTCCAGTTTTGCCCAGGTATCAGTAACATGGTATTTTTCTATCTACCTGGATGTACTGTTAGAGCAAGTGCAGTATTTTAGTGCTGTTTTCCAGGTTATGCAGTAAGATTACATAGATTTAACCAGAAAAGAAGAAAGGTCGGTAGCAACACAATCAGCCAGCCCAACCAAGGGAAAACGAGATACCTGCTCATGGCAATTAAGACATTTACGTGAGTATGGGAAAGGCACAGTGGTCAGGAATTGCAAAAATAACTGAATCCAGCAAGAGATGTCACAGCTACACTATGCTGTAAAGTGCTTTGCTGAGGAAGTTTGGAGCTGATGGAGGAGGCACCAATCCAACAATCTGCCTGCCCAAACCGCAGCATTAAGTGTGATCCTGCTGACATTTCCACTGAGTGAGGAACGCAAAGTTAAACAGATTGACTGATTCTCTCACCTGAAGATGTATGTCACTGTGGAGCCTGAAAACTGAAATTATCCTCTCTGTAAAGCACAGAGCAGGATGCTCTGGCTGCCAGTGCAGAGACTGTGGCCCACTAAGCAGCAGGGCACTTTCAGGAACTGTAGCTAAGTTAGACATGGAATTTCAATATTTACTATTTGGTGGGAGGAGGAAGAGGAGAAGAGTGACCAACCATCATTCCCATTTTTTCCCACAAACTCATATTTTCCCAAGTTGCTTGCTGTCTAACTTTGCATTGTGTGGATGAGCTGAAATGCATTTTTACAAAACGTGACACCCACAAAACTAAGCTCCTGTCTCCTCTGATAATTTCACTTATCTTCCAGCACCATGCCATGAATTTTCCACCATATGAAGATCCCCCACATGATTAAAGTCACAGAAACCCCTACGCAGAAACCCCTGTGACCACTTTAATTAGCAAAGGCTATTGGCACCAGTGTTTGTGGGTTCAAGACCCTGAGATCACAAACACCCACATCCTCTCACACAGTCATTTCATTTTTTATATCATTTTTGGGGAAGAAAGAGCAATTTGAAAGTAATACACGTACTGCACTGTGATTTGAATTTGCATAATAAAAGCATTTGCCTTTTAAAGCATATATTAATGCTTAGAAGGGAGAGTAAGAGAATGTTCTGATATAATTCAAGATAGCTAGACACAGTTCCATTATTTTAATTTATATTTTATTGGGTTTTTGCTTTGGTAAAGAAACATGTGTTATAACTAATCACAGTTCTAATTACTGTCTGATTTTATCTTTTATTACTGCTAAAATTTCTATTAAGGGAATGAAAGAAACTAATAGGATCATTAAAAGATCAATAGGAAATATTGCTTACATAGAAGTTGCAATGTATAAACTTCAACTCAACAGTTAGGATCAAAAGAATTCCTTGGAAACACAGGATTATGAATTCATTCCACTTAGGAAAGAACATGAGCTGATTTAAAGGCTATCCACAAGAAGAATTCTTTTGAATTTCACTCCTCTGAGAGCAATAGACAAACAAAAAACACAACAAAATTATTATTAACTTTCCACCTCCACACTACTAAGACTCTTTCTATAAGTCTGAGTATCTTTCAAGTGTATCATTAGGATCTGGAATGCATGAGACATTCCTGAATATAAGCATGGGGATATGACTTGCTTAAAATTGTAACCTCATGGCCCAGATCCTTACTCTTAAAATGATGCTCAGGTAGATCCCAGTGACTATCCAGTCTATCTAAAACCTCTTCTTCACTTAGTTTTGGCAGAAGAATTATTCTTTTACTTCAAGTCACTACTCTGCCTGAAGTGGTTAATCAAGCACAAATATCATACATAAAAATAATAACACGGTCAGTACCTTTTCTCATATGGCAATACCTGCTTGGGTGAACCTTCTTACTTTGTCTGTTATAACTTTCTACTTCCCACTATGAAAACAAAGGTCTTGCTGCTTGAAGAAAGATAGATACTTAAGGTCAAACACTTCCAATATTCTCAAATTATATGACCTAGCAAACTAATAAAGAATACTTTGAAAAAACAAGTCATATCCATAAAGAAGTGGTCTGCAGTGGGCAAGTCCTAAATCATAACATCACCAAAAGCATACGCAATAAAATTCATAAGACCCCAGAAAAAGGGAAAGAAGATTTTTCAGGTCATGGATGTACCTGACTGAAAGCTCACGAGTGAAAAAATAAAAAAACAAAAACCAATACATTTGACCTTTTTTGCTCCATCTTTAGAATAAGGTATAAATGTTCCAAAGTACATCATAAATACAGCACAGAAATACCTTGAATTGTGTATGTTTCACTTTAAAAATTCACCTGCATGCACAGAGTAATGACAGATCAATGTTTTGCTTTACACTGAGAGTGTTGTCTTTTTAAAAATAAGTTCACTGTGAATACACACTGAATTTCAGTGAATTTCTATCTGAATTTCAAAACGGATTGCTGTCTTCTTTCCTAAATAGTTACCATTTCTTAAATACTACATGACAATGTGGAAAGCAATACTTCAAATTATATTTTGCAGCAAATTATGCTTTGCAAAGGTCAAAGGGATACTTTTCACAAAGCTCTGATTGGAATCAATTTTTATACAGTCTCTCTTTTATATTATGGTCTTTCTTCTCGTATCATATTTAAAAACAAATTCTGTTTTCTGATTGCAGATTATCAAGCAGACCAAATGCAATGTAAGGAGTCAATTAAAAGAAATCAGTATCTGAGTAAACTAAAGCCAGTAAAAAAGTTTACCAGAAAACTGATTATTTGAAGAACAAAGAAAACACAAATTTGACAGTGTCCGAACATCTCTTCTGGCCAGTCAAACCACCAGAAAAAGGATACAGAACAATTTAACTTTAAAATTATATACTTTGCTTAACCTCTGCTCTACAGGGACATTATACAGCTAAAACTATAGTGCAATAGTGAGATATAGATTATAGCTATTTTACAAGACTTTCCAACAAAAGAAGAAAATAACATTTTTCTAAGTGCAATCCTCGCTTGGCAACAAGGCACCATCAGGTGTGAGTGCAATTCCCTGCCCCCAAACCATTTTTTACCCTTGTTTATGCTGTTTCTATACAGAATCTTCTCCTCCCAACACTGTCCCTCTTTATATGAACCAAGCAAATGATTGGCTTCTGTTTGCGACTCTGAGACATCTGTTTTCTTCTTTTGTCACTGTATCTTTTTTCTTTTCAGGATTCAGTTGCCTGGAACCACAACAAGATCTGGTTTCAATCAAACCAGTGGATTAATTTACTCCAATAATAATTACAAGAGATTTTTGGGGGGTGGAGGAGAACAGGAGGAGGAGGGATTCAATATCACGCAGCATTTCAGGCAACACCCCACTCTACTGGTACAGTGATCTTCACCTAACATTTCATCCTTGTCTAAACAGTACTTCTACAATCCTTGGTTTTCTAGCAACAAAGAAATGTGTGAATGAACACACAATGATGACAAGGATTGCACTTCAGCCTCCTAATTCCTATTTCCAGCATTTGCAGGATCACCTTGCCCGTCTCTTAATGCTTACAAATAACACACTGAAGGCACTGCTTTATGACCAAAACCTGTTACCTTTCTTCTTGGTTTTGTTGTACATTTGGACTACCCAGGGATTTCCCCCGATGCAGTGACTTTCATGCACCAGAAATCCCTTTACCCTTCCCTCTTTCCTGATCCCACCATTAACTTTGTACTGAAGTCCACGGGTACAAACATGGCACCAAACACTTCACTGCCATGAACTGGCACCAGTTATAGATGTTGCCCTGCAGAAGGGAGCTTCAGGCTGTGTTTACATTTGTTCAACAAAAAATTTTAAAAGAGCGTTGAGATTAAAACTGGACAGGGCACATTCCACAAGTCATCTGCATTAATCGTAGTTCTTATTTCTGAGGGATGCTCATGCATGGGTAGTTATTTTTAGGGGTTGTTTTGGGTTTTTTTAAGTTTATGGGAATTGAAGAGACAATGTTTTTCCAAGAAGATGATTCAAAGAGTGGGTAATGTATTTTAGCTACATAAATTCTGCATGCAGGGCCTGAATGTTTTGCATGGTTTCAATGATCCGCACTGTAACAGCTTAAACAAAGACAATCATATGGGCTTAATAAAGTCAATGGTAATAAAAAAGAAAAGCTTGACTTTAAGAGGAAAATATTTATATTGGAAGCAATAATTATATAGTACTTTTCATCCCCAGAAGTGCTTTTTAAGTGTCATCTGGTGGTTTGTTTGAAAGACTGAGAGCCAGCATTGGATTTCTTCTCCCTACTGCCACCAGCTCGCTGTGTGGCCTAGGACTCATCACTTAGTGTTGGATTTTCAGCAATTGCAGGCACCCACCCACCCTATAGGGTGCCACCAAAAAAAAACAGACCAGCAATGCTCTTGGACCTAGTTTTTCCACCTGTAATATGAGATGAGTTACTCTATTTTGCAAGGCTGTCATGCACATTAATCAGTATTTGTAGGTTTTCTGGAGACCCTCAGATTAGAGAGAGCTACAATAACCTGGCTTCATTCACAGTGATGTAAATTAATCCCCAAACCAAGAACTGCAGTTGCTCCCTGAGGTGGAGCAGAGCTGTCCTTAAGTGTAGGAAGTATCAAGTGGGATAACAGTGAAGGAATGGTGTTTCCCAGTTATTAGCCATGCTCACACCCTCCCAGCTCCACTGTAACAGCTCCTGAGAGCCACTGTGGGAAGCAGGAAGGAAGGAAAGCTCTTCCTCTCCCTGGCCAGCTCCAGCCTTCATCCCACAGAGCAGCAGCAGTGACCCAGGCAGCTGCTGGCTGCGAGCACTTTGTGTTATTCTCCTTTGGAACTGCTCCGTTGGCTTCTCTGGCGTCTCTCAGAGCAGCTCACGGAGCCAGCTCCTTGTCTGTCATTTGTAAGTGCTTTGGGAGCTGCCCTGTGCCCCTGCACTCTGAACATGAAGCACCTGCTGCTCCCCAAGGCAGATGCTGTCAAATATCAACGCATTAAAATCCTTCTCAGCTGGACACGGGCCCCTTTCCTCGCTGCCTTGCAGCAGGAGCTTAGGCTGTGTAATACCTCACACCTATCCCAGCACGGGTAACAGGCTGCAGGGATGGTGAGAGGGCTCAAAAAAAGCAAGAGGGAATGCACCAGTTCATCCCAGCAAACTGAATAGCTGCCATGTGCACCGCAGGTCTGCCAGAGAGATCATCTGCTGAGAAACTGCAGCTCTGTTTCTTCAGGACCTCACAAATACACAGAGTTTCCAAGAAAAAGAACAAGGGAGAAAAGAAATAAAATATTTTGAAAAGGTCAGTACACTCTACAAGGTAAGAAAGGGGGTAGATCTAACTCTCCAGCACAGACTCTTTCAAGAACCCCTGCTCCACAATGAGGCAGACTAGGAAGAACGCAATGTCAAAAAACTAAATGGGAGCTAATTAAAATGCAACTCACACATGAGCGCTGTTGGAATGCATAGGATCAATTTTCATTGTCATCACTACATCAGGGCCAGAGAACTTCAAATGCTTTTTATCAGATTCTCCAACTTGCACAGGAATTAGGTTCCAAAACCACCTCTCCTAATTCCTCTATCCTCCCAGGAAAATTTGGCATCCAATTATGGACTCTGGCATAACAAAGTCTTTATTCAGTATTGAAAAAGTTTCTACTGGATCTTGCTCTTCTGTTCTTCCTCCAGGCATAGAAAGGCACCTGATTTGTTTAGGTTATTTAATCCACTTCCAACCGCTATCTTCTTCCAAGCTCTAATTCCTTATTTCCTCTTCCCCAAAGTTCAAACAATTAATTCCCACATGTCTAAAACGCCTAGCAGTCTATGCTGAGCTTTTAGCCCAGTTCAGTTCTTGGTGAGTACCCAAGTTCCTCTTGCCCTGAGCAATTGGTGAGCCCTCTCACACCCAGCGCTCAACCCTGCAGCCTGCTCGTTTCACTTGGCAGGAAAAGCCTCTGAGATCAGCTTCTAGTGCCTGACCTACATTTCTGGAGAACTTTGGAGTGGAGAATTGGTTTCTGCAGCAATTTCTGGGGATATTCAGTAATCTTTTTCATGACAGTTTAATAGCCATATATACACCTCTCTATTATTCTTGATTCCTCAAAAAACCCCTGCCATGTTAAATATCCCAGTTATTTAGCACAAGATCTTCTGTATACAACAAAGTGTATTTGAAACCACAATGACTTTAAATGACTTTTATTAAAGGGATACTCAAGGCTTATGAGGCTTTGATTTTCATTTTCACTAAGGCCTTTACTTACCCTGGCAGAATCAAATGAGAGTAAATGGAATACAGGCATGCCTTACACTCACTTTAAAAATCCATTACACAAATGAGGAGTCCCCCCCTGTCTGGTAAAGAGAGAAGTTGAACCATTTACCCCATTATGACAAGCAGCCTTTTCTCCAGCAATGAAAGTCTATTACTGTGCTTCACCAGCACCTCTCAGCGAGTCAGGGAAATTGCTGTGGACACGATGAAAAGCTCATCCTAGAGTATACAGCATCACATATACATGTCCCTCAGAATTTATTTGTCTCTTGCAAACCCATGAGCAATTTCTCCACACCTAGTTTCCTATTCTCCTTCAGAGAATCTAACTTAAAAGGTTCTTTTCTGGGTATTCTGGGAGATATACAGCAGTTGGTAACTTCCTACTACACCTGCTGTTTCAGTTTGAGGGACATTATTACATTGCTAAAAAACATCAGCAATGAGGGAGTTGGTGTGATGGACGCAATTGGCCAAAACTTAAAATGCAGTGTTGCTCACAGACGAGAGGTGTAATTTAAATTATATATACAAACGTCCATCTCTTTTTTTGTGGGCACACGAAATAAGGGAGTCAGTCCTTGAGAAGTGCCATAAATCATCATTTCTAGTAGCCAGCAATAAATGGTCATTTACAAATGAACATTTTTATAAGATCACTTACATACACCATCTAGAATATCCTCCTTGTATTTGCATTCAAGCTCAGCTATGAATCACTGCATGAAAACTGGCTGTTGACTGGCAACATTAGGAAAAGGTTTATTTCCCTTTCATATCTCTGGGGTTTTAGGGGGGAACCTTGCTTAAAGAATGGAAATTAACTGTGATGTCAATATCCTTAAAAATATTTTTTTAACAGAAGAACAATTTAAAAAGATACAGCCCAAAATCCCAGACAACAATGTTACTTGTGAACTTTAAATTTCAATGTGACCCCTCAGCTATACCTCATTCCCATATGACCAATGACATTCACCTCTAAGAATTTCCTGTTCCCAAGGGATGATTATTCACCTCTGAAAAGTGCTCACCATAGGATGGTACAATCCAGTTAACACTGGAGTGTTGCATTTTTTTTCTACTACAAAACATCCATGCAGCCTGAGATTACAGGGCTGCAATTTTTTAAGGCCAACAAGCAAATCCTCGCTCCGCTTCTTGAACTTTGCACTCATGAGAACACGACCTGACCCAGCACCTCCTGCTGAAGAACCAAACCATCCTGTTCGAAGGTAGCAGGAAGACCACGATTTCTTGCCCACAACGTGGACTTCACTCCCTCTTGAATCATCTCATTTTGCTCCTTCCTGCTCCAAAGGCACAAGCAAAGGGCTGCCTTCCTTTCCCACTGCAATTCCACATCCCTCACTGCAGTGGAATTACACACAAATGATACTAAGCTCCAGAAAGAAGAGAACAAAGCCCTAAAACTTCCCCTCCTCCTGACCACAAAGATGTTCAAAAATTGCATTTCCTTCCATCCCTTTGAAACATAATTCAGTTGCCTTGTTAATGTCAGGAAGATCATATTTAAACTCTTTCTTTAGCAGCTCAATGCCCAGCTGGGAGGTGAAAGGCTGTGATCGATGTAGTAACCATACAACAGATGAGTTTCAAGCACTACACATTAGGCTTTATGGATTTCTTTAAAGTGTGCTTTAAAAAAAAATAACCAGGGAAGAAATTAAAAGACCCATACTAGCATTTCAGCTTTCACAACCCGTTATACAATCCTCATTTTTCAGAGCTAGGAGAGAATAAAAACCCAGCCTTTCAGACCTTGGAAACAGGTGAGTGCATTAAACAGCTGGGCTAATAAATGTCATACTGTCCCTCCATTTTCCCTAAACACTGTGCTTAGTTCTCAAACACAACAGGGAACTGAAATTATCTCCAGAGCAGATGAATTCAAATTTTGGTGGCACTCAAGAGCAGATCAGAACAAGATGGATCCTGACAGGCAGTTAGTTACT
This sequence comes from Pardalotus punctatus, assembly GCA_013400915.1. NCBI lineage: Eukaryota > Metazoa > Chordata > Aves > Passeriformes > Pardalotidae > Pardalotus > Pardalotus punctatus. The sequence goes on along the minus strand of VZTX01001913.1, from coordinate 138,757 downwards.
CAGCCCAGTTGTTTTACTATTTGCTTAACAGTTCTGATTTTCAAAATACAATACACCACTGAAAAAAGGTTAGGACTAAAAATAGGAGCTCTGAGTTGTTTCTTTTGGAGGACAAAATTCCTCAGAACTTGTGTTATTTAGGGATTTTTAAAAACTGGCTCAGCAACCCTGATTTCCTTTTCAAGTGCCCCCGTATTTGCACTAGCTGGGGCAGTGCAAACAGAAACTCATAATTGGATGTGTTTGCTGGGATTGTATACATATAAAAGTGTGCATGGATAAAATCCTAGCTTATTAAAGCTTCCAGTGTAATATTGATACATATAATGAAGTGTACTTTTGTACAATTTTAAGTATTAGTAAGGCCTTTTAGTTATTCAAGCCATAGTTCACAATATAGTTCTGGTACAGCACATGTGAAGGTAAAATGAACACCTAGAAAAAGAAAACCCCGAAGTATGGCAATTGAATCAAATTGACACCCAAGCTGTGTGAGGGATATCAGAAACACCAGTGCAGGGGTAAATTTGATGCTGCTTTGACAGTCCAGCTCTGTACAATGAAATACAATGTTAAAGAGCAGCTGCATTCCTGTAGTCACTGCCCACACAGTTGCATGCTTTACTTTCTGCTTTATTTCTTTATAAAAGAGAAAAGTCTCCAAGTTTTTCAGTTTAATCTGTTACTGGATGCCTATATCACACTGAGGATCTCCCAAAATGCAGCACACTCAAGAGGCACTTCATGACCATCCCAACCATCCACAGAACCTCTGTGCCAGAACAATCCATTTATTTCTGGCTATCAGCACAATGAACTTGTGGCCATAGTTAATGGCTGCACACACCCTGGGCCATATCTGGTGTCCTGGAGTTCTAGATGTAAGGAGAGGATGAAAGGAGCAGTACCACCTAGATAAAACATAGATCCCCTGCCATGCCACTCTGTATCCATGTGTACAGAAACAAACTGAATTCACCATTGCTATAAGGAAATGCAGGTTTCTGCACTGGGTGGAAGGATTATACAGCTATGGAAGGGGGAAATGGCATTGCTCATTTTAACTTATTCCTTCTGCCACTGAAAAAGCAGGAGCTGTTTCAAGACGACTCGGTCTGAACCCCATTGTAATCGGTCTCAGCCTTTCTAAAGGAAGAATTGAGCCATCTACAAAAGGAGAAAGAGAAAAAATGCCATCTGAGAAAGCTGTGCTGTGGCTGTAGTGTCAGCAAACTGCCTGCAGCTGCACAGCGAGCCTGCCATCCATTGCTGCTTTGAGCAGCCAGCAGCATGTGCTGAGAGAATACTGATTTAGGGCCTGAGCCTCAAAAGAGCTGTGCAAATTCAGCTGCCAGACTTCAGTTTGTAGATAATGCAGAGCATGTCTGTGTGAAGCAACCACTTAAGAGGCAGAACTAAGTGGCAACGTTAAGTACACAGGTAAAAGAATAGATTGCAATAATATAAGGCTCAAGAGCCTTCTCCAAATTCAATGGAGTTTCTCTGATTTCAGTGGCCTTTTCAATGAGACTCAAGACCACAAGTTATTAAAATATAGAACTTAATCAAGTAATTCTGCTTTCTTGCTGATTTAATCTGCTTTATCCCCTCCATTTCTAGATAATGAGGAACCAAGTGTTATAAGTCCCATTACTTTGCTATTCAAAGGAAATCTAAGCCTCAGATTTTGTTGCTAAAGAAGTAAGGCTCTAAAGACATAATCCCCAGTGCCACTTCTGTTGACTGACCTAAATATCATCCTTACTTTTCAGGTCTTTGGTCAGGCAAATTGATTTCTGTGCTCTGCTCTGTGATAAGGCCCTCACTCACAGAGATGCCCTTGGTCACACAGTCCCTGTTCATGGCGCTCTTGAACACCCCCACGTGCTTGTGCAGGGTCATTAGAAAACTGAGAGGACCAGTATCAGGTTTAGTCACTTCTTGATTTATCTGGATATACCTGGACTTGCACTGAAACAGTGTTTTTTGTGTAATATAATTACAATGAATAAAATAGTTGTCTACCCAGTATGCTATTTTTTTTTTCCAAACTTCATCATGCATACAGGTGTATTTCATACACCAAATGTACTGAAAGATATTTTCAACTCTTCTAACAGTGAGGACATATCAGATTTCATTCTATGTGGTCTTCATTATCAAAAAGTAACTGAGGCATACAGTAAGACAATATAAAACCTGTTCTGCTTCAATTGTTTCTATGTGTTCTCTCTTCTAGTCCTCCTTTAGCCAGTATTTTCTTTGGGCACAGACACTATCTCACCTTACATATCCACCACACTGGAACTGTAATCTCAGTTCCATAGGCATAGGTCTTAATGTAATAAAATAATAGCAATGCAATGAAATAAGAATAAAGATTGCTGATTCACAGTGCTGATTTCATTTGCAAATACAACATCTGATTAACCAGGAACCAGTGACAGCTCTGTGAGATTTTTGCAGGGTAGATTTAGATTCTACAGCACTTCCATTAGAAAGGTAAAGTCATCCCAGGGATGGGCAGAGTGTAAACACTCAGAGCAGAACAGAGGAGTTCAGAACTGGGACCAGGAAAGGAGTTGGCTTCAGTTGTTAAAATGTGCCACAGTAAAAACTCCAAGAAATATTAGAATCCACAAAGAAAAGCCTTGGATCTTCTGGAAGGACTGTCTATTGGAGTTTCCTCATACTTGCATCAAATAATCCTGTTCCAGCTCTGATCCAGCCAGCAACATGTTACTTTTTTTCTATTTATTTCTTTCCTGCTCTCTTGCCCCAGGCTCAAATCTCAGCCACCTTGTACAATATGGCCTTTTCTATGTTGTATTGTCTCTTCTGGGCCAGTTCTGTATATGTATATATATATATGTATCCACAACCTTTCTGCAGGTGTTAATGATGGATTTTTCTGATGCAAGTATGAACTGCTCTGAAAACAGGAAGCAAGGGTGGAGTTGTCACTGTGTGTTTAAAGCCCTCACAGAGAACAATCTTGCTGCTCTAGCAAAATGTTCTTTCAGGTAATACAGACCAGAATTTACCAGAGACATCTCTCCCCTTCTAAGCCCTTCTAATACGACACAGATGTGATGGTACCTGAGATCCCTTTGAAGAGATACATTCAATGTTGACAACAGTTACACTTCTAACTCTGTGGTGGAATTCCTGATGGTACAAAAAAGGCCTTTTTCTAAAAACATTAATAATGCTATTAAACTCTTGACCTGTTTCTGTTTGAAGAAGACTGCAACACAATGAGTTAGTGCCCAAACTCCATTTTTGATACCTCTGTAACATTAGTAGAGGACCCACACCATTTCTGATATCCAAAAACTTCAACTTCTGCTTGAACTTTCAGTCCTTTGTTCTCACAGTTTCTAGTAATAGTAATCACGTGCAAGATACACTATTAGAAACAGACATTGGCCTTAAAAATATGAGTGATCAAAAATCTATGCTTTTGTTAATAGAAATTTCTTAATCAGTCAGGCAGTTGCATCAGACTAACAAATTCAAAAGTTTGGTAAACCTTATTTGCCCTAATGAAAAGCCTAGAAAGTTAGCAGTGTGTTCTGTCCATCATGTATATTAACGTATTTTTCTAAGGCCATTAGGTAACATGAATTTTAGTAACAAAAATGGTGAATACAAATCAAGCATTTTGAGAGATACTGCTATGCATCACTGGCACGTAATTCAATGTTATGATGGATTGCTGGTTTTCATACTAATTTCAAGACTTTTGAATCAGTAAAGTAATATAGTTGGTCAACATAATATATTTCATAAATCAGAACTTGATAGATTAATCCATATGGAGTTATAAATCACGTCAGGATATTCCCTCCCAAGCAGAGATTGCTCTCTACCTATTTTTCTTCATGGGTTTGAAAACAAAACATTATGAGCTTACATCTCCAAATTATGTGTTAGCCCTCCAGGGCTTTTCCAGAAAACACTGCAAGATCACAAGAGCAAAGTGTGCAGACTAGAAGAACTTGGCAAACTCTCTCATAAACTCACAGAGACTGGAACAAGTGCAAATATTAATGGAGTTCACACACCCTTAAAAATGCACAATCAGAAGTCCACCTGTAGCTGTCAGTCAGCTCTCAAACCCTAAGCAGTGAAGTCACTGTCAGCAACAACCTTCTCACATATTTGTAAAGAATTACTTATTTCTTCCATCTCTTAAGTTTATCTGTTTCTCCAAGGGGATTTTTCTTCAATAATTATCTGTAGGATTAAAAAAAAAAAGGCAATTAATTTACTCTGTACCACCAAGCTCTGCAAACAGAGCTGTGGTGAAGTGGGACCCATGGTGCACTGGCACTGCTTTGTCTGGTTCTTAAACACAGGACAAAAATGAAACCATGCTGAAGCACTTTAAGCAGAACCAAGGATGCTGACAGTAAACCTTTCATGCACCTACCCCGGGAAGACGCTCTCAGGCCAGGGGTAAGGGACCCTGAGCCTGGCAGAATCAGTTTCCTGGAATAACTAGTGACAGCAGTGTGACATGCAGCCACCCAGCAGGAACTGACAGAAGCTTTAACGAAGTCTTTCTTCTGCTGGTATAGTTCTGGTCTTCATTTCTCCATTGTAATGCCAACAAGAAAAGAATCAACAATCTAAATTTCCCTGGGCATTTAATAGACTCGTGGCTGACAGCAGCACCCCAAACTGTCCCTGTTTAACCCCAACAGGCTCTGCAACAGTTCTGTGAAACTTTCTGAAGTCAGTGTCACAGGTCCTCATGAACTCCATCAAATTCTACCGCTTGAAGAACAAAAGCAACACTATATTTCACAGGATATCTGCACAAGCATATTTCCTTACCTTTAAAGACCTGAGAAACGTTTATGCTGACTTCTATCCTTTCAAGATATTTTAACTCCAGGTTACTGACTGTGCTGATTGCAGGTAACAGACACTGACTTTCTGTGAGACTTCAATTGTGCTGCATATTTGAGGAAATGGAGTGGGGCTTAGAAGCCTGCACTGCTGTGATCATTGTGGAGAAAAGAATTGATCAAATATCCTTAAAAACTGAATATGGTAACTTTGCCAGATAAGTTCTGTACAACTGAATTTGAAGAGCTCCGTACAGCTTGGTAATAGTTATATAAAACTATTAGATCCTGAAGGCCTAATATTGAAAGACAATATCACTCTATTTTATATCAGCATTCTTTAAATTGTGGCCTAACAATGACCAAGAGCAAGAATCAATGGGAATGTTAAAGGATTTTTATTAGTGGATATTAATATACATATTGTGTTACAGATCTTCTCCTTCCCAGTCTCCTATAACTGTCAAGTTTTGAATACTTCCACATAGGAGATGATATGATACTAAAAACAACAGAAATGGAAAAGAGGCCATACTTTTCAGGCAGGGAAAAGAAGGTTGCAAATGGCAGCAAAACAATTCCCCACACATACAGGTAAATCCAGGCTTAGTATTCAAGCAAGTTTTCACCGGCCTCATTTAATTTAAACTGGAATACTTTATAATTACAGGAGAATTTCCTTGAGACCTTTTACATGGACTTGTTTTTAGAGTGAACATAAGCCATTCTGGCAAACAATTTTTCACTCTTGAAGTGCTATCATGAGGACTCACTGATCTCCAAGATATGAGTTACAATGCAGATGGCAGCTTGGGGAAATCCAGCTCTGATTCGGAGCATCCCAAAGCTCTGATCCCTCCCTCCCTTAATGCCCTTGTGAGCTAAACAACTTTGTTCTGTTCACCTGCTCCTGAAACAAGTAGCTCCTAATCAAGCAAAGCAAAGCAAAAAAGAAAGAAAGAAAAAAAGTATCATTTACCTTTGCTGTTGTCTTTAATTAAATGTATTCCACTCTGGTGCTGCTACTTCAGCTGAACCTTTTGCTATGCAAATTTCAAGGCTAACTTCTAGTCAGAGAAGTGTACACTTGAGGACGAGTTGGCATTTTTTCAGTGCTACTTGTGTTTAAGTGCTCTCTCAGGTGTTTATGTTATCCTTCACAATGGCCTCTTCCCTTTCCAATTAGAATAATTAGAGAAATGACAGGAAAAAGAAGCTTGGTTTCTTTTTATCCACAATAGATCATTGAAGACTACATTTCATTCTGAAAATCAACCCCCCCAATTTCCTGCTCCAGGCCGCCTCAGCACCTGTATCAGCCTGGTCTTTTTTTAAAGAGACATTCCTAATGCTGCTACCAGCTCCAGCTCCCAAACCTCCAGAAAATCACCATCCCCAGTGGAGCTGCTGAAGCTCCACTCAGGAGGGCATTTCAGGGCCTGTACATGACAGTTTTAAAGGACAGAGGGGATTGCTATTTTTACAGATGGCCCAAAACTTGCACCAAAACCAAAAACCATTTCATGTGTGTGCCAAGTATTGAGATCAGTTCCAAATCAGCCTGGAGGGTTTGAGAGTGTTTCTGAACCAGCAGAGTGACCATCAAACATCCTCCTTGCACAGCATGATGCAAGTCCATTCATAACCCTCTGCTCATTCACTCTGCCATGAATATAAGCGGAATTTCTATTTATTGTTACTATCCAGTAAAGAAGATAAGTTGTTCCCTGAACAGATTTCCTATCCAGGGAGAGAAAAGCTAAGGAACACTGTAGCTTTACCTACCACACTGTAAATTCAACATACTTAAATCTGTGTTTGGACAGGAGCTAAGAGGTTAATGACTGACAGAAAATTGAAAGAAAAAGAAAATTAAAAATTGGTCCATCCCTGCAGACACTCCAAGTACTTGTAAGGATGAGGTAGGAATGGGAGTTTCCACACTGCCTCCAAACTGTGCTTCTTGCACAAATACAGTGAGGGTGCCATTGTTAACAGGAGTAAGGACTGAACTGAGGATCCATTCTAATTATTCAATGATTACAGAAAGTAATTCAGATTTTCATAAAGACTTCCTTTGTGAAAAAGAGATCTATCTGTTAGAAACCACAACAAGTTGTTTCTATGTGTACACCAGTTTCTTCCAGTCCGGAAAATCTCACTTCATTTCATTCCCCAACCTATTTCAACATTATGGCTCACACCCACATCTTTAAAGAACAGCATGTTAGCGAAGTTTACTTTATGAAATAATGAAGAAAAATACGTAGCAATGTACACAAATTACAACTGCTTTGGTAAATGATTTTTCCCTGAAAAGAGAAAGTAGAAAAAAATTGAAACAGACCAGGATCATTTTTCTCTCCTCCAGACTGCTGGAAAATGCCATTTTGATCAACTCAAGAATTATCCACATATTCACCTGGGATTTGCATTGGATTAAAGATCCTGAATGAAAAAAAAGAATTAGATTTACATCACTAACAGAAGACATAGTAGTCCGGCATTTTGCTCAATAGGTTGGTGTTCATCCAAGTTCAAATCTAATTTTTATCTGAATAGAAAAGATCTGAATACTTTCTTTCCACTTATCAGAAGGGAAAAAAAAAAAAAAAAAAATTTTGACTTCCCCCCCCCCTTGGGAGCGTCCCAAACAGACCCCGAA
>VZTX01001913.1:114454-131181 GCA_013400915.1 Pardalotus punctatus | reverse complement strand
AAGGGAAAAAAAAAAAAAAAAAGAACTTTGACTTACCACCTCCCTTGTGAGTGCTCCTAACAGAGCTCGAAAGAAAAAGACACCATATCCATCATATCCTTTCATCTTCCTCCCAGTGGATTCAGCAATGTTTCCCAGGTATTACAGGAAGGCTGCACATACCACTCTGCTTCCCATAACAGCAGCAAAGCCTGGATTTCACTGCCAATTGTGCTCTATTCAAAATGGAACCCAGAAGTTTCTACCTGTACAGGTCGAGTTTGCAGCACTCTGAAGTCACGCATGTAAAGGGACAAATGAGTCAATACAATCCTTGAAGGATGGATGAAACTGAACCATAACAAAAACACTGTGTCCAGGTAAAGCCTTTCCAGCAACAGATTGTCATTCCCTGTTGCAGTTCCTAAAGTCCCAACCTGTGGTCTCATGCAGAGCCTGGAGAGTATGTTGCACCCCATTTTGGTGGCATGTCTGTCCCACAGTGCACTGCTGACATGTCCCCCTGCTTGGTTTTGGCCCAGAAATTCATGACCCCATAAAATAAAATGGCAAAAGATGGAGAGGCCTCTGTGTTCCCATTGACACCAGGGCTAAGGGAAGGATTCAGAGCATAATATCACAAGTGTTCGAAGAAATGTAACTGAGAGCCTGTCAGGTAATGAGACTCAGAAAAAATCTCAGCACATAAAAATTGCTTTCACAAACATCCAAGCCCACCAAATAAAATAAAAATCTGAAATGAAACAAGATACTCTGGAATGACCTCGAGAGCTGCAATCTTCTATTCTGTCAGATAGCCGGAGCAGCAAATCACAGAAACATATCTACATGTGCAAACTGTCCCATCTACAGACAAAGACTTTCAGCAGCAGGGTCCCCAAAAGAGGCAACACGAGCCTTTTTCTGTCAAACCCCTCATTATCCTAACCTATGAGCTAAAAGCCAAAGGAAGCCATGCAGTACACTGCGAGCAGGAAATGCTGCTGAAGGGATCTCGACGAGATTAATCTGTCAAGATTCAAAAGGACATGAGACTGATATCAAAGCTGGACATTAGCAACCCAGAGGAAGTCAGAATCTTCATCTCCATTTCACTGAAGCACTGTATGCTGCTCGTACTGCTCTGATAGCTCAGCCCTAGTTATGTTTTGACATTTCTTCTCTGCTTTTCCCTCTACAGCAACAACTTTTCCACCACCCAGAGTGACTGTCAGTGCCCTTACCTTGCTTCTCTTGGGAAAAATCCTGTACTGAACACACATAAACTTTGTTAACAGCTTGAGGATCTTTCAGTTTTCATGTAGGATTAAAATATGACCCATAATTTGCCTGTGGTCTTCTGCAGACATTCAAAGAGTTGTGAAGAGAGTACAAACACCCCAGCAAATCAGAACCAAGGCAAATACACTGTTTTGCTGATACAGATTTTGTGCACAAAGCAAAGGAGGATAACTGAGCTTCAGATCTGGTAATGAAATTTTTTTAGCAAATGCCTACTTGGGCTGTCCATATAATGCTTACTCAAGTCTCTATACTGTCCATGAAACCATTCTGTCCAGGCAAGCATGAAAACATTTGGTGACAAACACTTCCTCCCTTCCAACAAATAAAGAGGTATTTAAATTAGCAGAGGCATTTAAATTATGGTCCTATTGCTTGCTGTATTTACAAGTAGCAAAACGGTTTTACAAATTCAGAATAAAGCAGAAGTGACCCCCTGAGTTTACATCACAAGGATCACTGTGATCAGTATCTCTGGGTTTGATTTCCTTCATGAGGAAGAAAGTGACGGTTGATCTCATTTCAGAATTAAAGCACAGTAAAATTGCTGTAAAAGAACAACTCAATCCATCACTATTATATATTCCATTGGTTTTAAAAGAGCATGGGACTGATTATGATCTCAATTATACCAGCCATAATAACTTGGCAGCTTTTGCTTCAGCTGATAGGATTGTTTTGATGCTCTGTCAGTGCAACACCAGAGTTACACCACTGACTTGTGTAGGATTATGACTAATGCATGCTTGTAACAAGATGAGACATAGTAGATTTCTAGATAGTTTTATCCTCTGTGTGCATAATTCTGCATCTAAATTCACTGTAAGAGTGTGTCCTTTAAAGTTGATACCCCTTTTATTTGAAATCTGTAGCATGAAGCTGCTTTACTTGCAATTGGTCATTTTTCTTCATATATACACAAGCAGAAATTCTAATAGTTTCACACATCAGATCACGAATGCATATTATCTCAAGTATTCCTTCAGGAACAGCACTATGGATTTCCAGAATGGACATAAGTATTACAGAATTATAATACTGAGCACAAAAAGCTCTTGCAGAGGGGAATTATCTCTATGCATTTACTGCAGCTGCTTTGCTAACCTATGTCTATCCATCACTTTCAAGATGACTGAAATAAGCAGATCAGCTGCTTCATGGCACTAACAACTTTAATGGCACCTATTACCTAAAATTTCAGAAATTATCAAAACTTTTTAAAACGGCAATACTTTACCTTTCTTTACTTTCTATTATGTCAAAGAAGCCTAACAGACATTTCAGAAAGAGTCTTTACTCAACACAGTGTTTCTGTCCATGGGCTGAGGTACAGATTTCAGTCTGACTGGGAACAGTGGTTATCAGCTCCTGGTTTCTGCTGTACAGCAATTTCTCTTGACCACGTTCCAGCCCATCAGAAGTATTGCTACACCATAAGAAACAAAAGTCATTCCCACTTTTTTAAACCAAGGTTCATCAAGCCCACACTATCTTCAAGTTTCCCATAACGGATTATAAAGGTAAAGCACAATATTAACATATTCTCCCAGTTTTGTCTGGAAACATTTGAGGGACTTTGTAAGCTGGCTGCCATCTTTAATTTACTACTTTAAAGAGCTAAGGATGAAGTTATTCTTCCCTTATGTTTTATGGTTTTAGTATTATCATCATTATAATTGGAGCTTTTCTGTGAATTTTGCCCTGGAGTCAGGAGATGACCTGAGAGTCAGATTAATAGTAGATTGCATTCACACATCCTACCTGCAGTTTAAAAACACCAGTGTCAGTCATCTGCCTCTGTAGGCAATGGAAAAGGAAAAGCACTTCAGAGACAGGCTCAGAATAGTAAGTTTAGCTTCTGTTCCAAGTTCTGCTGTGGAATTTTCTAGTTTAGATTCCTCGGAGATAAATGTGCAAGAATCCCTTTCTGAGAAGCCACTTTTCTATCATCCTCTGTCCCAAAAGAAAACAAGGTAACCCTCATTTTTTAAGAAATGTCCAGTACCATTCAAACCAGATTCGTGATCTTTTTCTGATTGCATGGGCCTGACAATTCAAGCTCTCTTGATTTGTTCTAGTTGCATACAATCTCAGTCTTTATTTTCTCTCATTCTGATCTTTTTGGTTCTTGTGAACAACTGATAAATTGTTCAGCAATTGTCTGTAAATACAATTCACTGTTTTATCACTCCCCTGTAAAGTACTCTGGAGTGCAGGATTATATGCTTCCAGGGCAATGGCCTTTCTAAAGAATATTCCCACAGTTTAAAGATACTGATTTATAGCCAAGAGAACTCTCCCTAAAACATGATACAGAGTATAATGTACAAAGCACAATATATTTAGGGATTTTTTTTTTTCCTCTGGTGGCGTGTATGCACTGCTGTGCCAAAACTTCAAGTCAGAAATTAAAATCAACTAAAAAACTTATGAAAAGTTTCGCTTCATTTTCCAATGAAAATGTTACAAAACACACGCCCCAGAAAACCTCAGGAAAATCCTAGAAGTAATTCAGACTCTTCTTGTGAAACACAAACTTTCAATAAATTTTAGTGTTTCAAGGCAGTCTTTTTACTTTCTTCCTTCTTCTTAGAGGCACAGTGCATACACAGAAAAGACATGAGAATACCCTATTGGGAAGCCTACCCTGTCAAACCCTCATCACCTGTACAATAGCTCCCTGACATGGATTACCTGACACCTCATAAAAAAAATTGTGGAATTTTAGTCACTGAGGGGAAAAAAACAATCATTCAGTCTTAAAGTGGGAAGAAGAGAAGGCAACAAAAGAAACCATTATTAGCAATTTTTTGATAGATGATGAGTAAAGTAGCAAGTGTGGAGAGAAGGTTCACATCCAGCCCTGGGGTCCCGGCACAGGAGCTCAGGCCAGGTTGGATGAGGCTCTGAGCAGCCTGGGGCTGGAGCTGTCTCTGCCCAGGGCAGGGGGGGTGGCACTCGAGGAACTTTAAAGTCCCTTCCAACCAAATCCCTTCTATCATTTTGTCTTCCTTCCAATTGTTTCCTGTGAAGTTCCAGAGAAGATAAGGAGTCTTCTCTACAGATGGGTCTTGTCACCCCAGCTTTTTGAGCCAAAGGCAGTGGTGGGCACATGAAGGGCAAGGAGGAAAATCTGCCACAAGAGCAGTGCCGGAGACAGACAGAAGAATTACCACATCCTGGAAAACAGATTTTGTTCCTTTCACTCTCCTGTCACAGCTTTTTTTCAACCCAACCAGCAATGATTTCACATCAACAGTGGAACATATTCTGCTTTTCTCAAGTATGTATCCAATCAGCCTACCTACAGCTATAAAATGCCATTCCCAAGTCCTGAAAGACCATACATCCCAATTCTAATATTCTCACATTCCCATTTGACTAATGTTCTGTGCACTAAGATATTCTGTGCTCATGAGTAGACAGCAGAGAACAGACTCTTCTCATGCTACTGTGAACCTGGAGAAGCTGAAATGTATTTACTGTAGTCAGTCCAAATTTACTCCCTGGTCAGCATGGCTGCATTCCTCTAGAATTAAAGCAGAAAAAGAAGAAAAAAGAAAATACGCTTATGCTGTAAAGGTGCAGTCTTTCACCCAAGTGCTATAGAAGTGAGACCAAATGGGGCATTCCTGAGACATATTCCATTCTCAACTGGATTCCCAACTTGATCCCTGAAGTAAGACCCCCTTAAAACCACCAGCTTATTATGATTCACATATTAAGCAATTCAGTGCTGTTTTCATACACAGTGGGATATCTCCCTTCCGCTCTTTTCCAAGACCCTTTGTTGAGAAAAAGGGTGCAGAATGAACTTCAACACCAAACCCTTTAAGCTCCCAGAACTTTGACATGAGATTGGCGGTAAAGAGAGAAAAGAAGTTGCTAAGAGATGAATTTCTCAGCTATTTAACTGCCAAATATTTGGTACCCCAGGGTTAACTTCATGCTACTGACAGGCTCCTTTGCCTCCAAAACTGCTGCCCTGTGGAATGTTTCTGTGTCATAAAATAAGAGTGCAGGTAAAACCTTTGCTGCCAAACATTTGTGGGGAAAACGACAATAGAATTGCAGCATAAACTCTCTCATTTTAACTCCCTGATTTTCATGTCATCAGCTTGGCTGTCAGCCCTTGTCCCGTACCTGGAAGCCACTCTGCTTTCTGAAATTTAGCCTCTCAATCCCTAAAACTCTCACACCCTGAGTAAGGAAAGTGGAACAGAAGACAGCTTTTAGTAATAAAACTTCTGCTACCTGCAGTCATTTTTCTGGTACACAGCTTCACTTCTAACAAGAAGCCAAGAACGGATGTTTTATAAGACCTCCATACATCTGCCCTTCTGAGACCCATGAGTGCAGACACAGCTGACACAGGGCCCTACAATTGCACAGAAATCCTACAACTTCCCTGAGCTGTGTACAAAATTCACTTTAAGCAGCAATATATTTGCTTGTCTCAGTTACCAGCAGCAAATGCCTTAGGAATACCTTATGGACCACTGTGGTCATAAACCAGATCCTGAAAATCTCTGGTCTGAAATTATGTGTCATTTTACTGCATTACTAGGAAGCTTACAGCTGATTTCTCCAGTAGTTCAATTATTTCCTGTATTGAACTCTAGTGCCCAGTTTCTGGCCCAGAAAATGGCAAAAAATGTGTTCAGTGCTGCAGTCAGACATAGGATCAGTTCTGCAACTGTGAGCAATTTTCTTTATATTAGTAGAAAAAAATCAGGACAATCAACTATTCCTCTAGCTGTCACTCATGGGAGGAGATGTGTAAAGACACAGACAAGCTATGAAGAAAATTTAGTCCCATCTCTGCCACAAGTGAGATCTTGGAAAACAGAAGACCATTGAGAAACATTTCTAGTTTGTGGGGGTTTTTTGTTTCTTAAAAATATGTTTCTCCCTCATTTACTTGACATTGCGTTCACCTAAGCTGTCTTACAGTGTGTCTTTCTTCTGTCCCCCAAATTACACATCACCTTTGAGTATGGGAATGTTCCGTCTCATCAAATGTAAGAGGTTTCTTCTCTTTGCCCTCTCAGTTGGCAGCATTCTCACTATGCTGAGGATAAGATGGTGAATCAAACCCAAATAAAATCTTTATGGAAATATGAAACAACTGTGCTGCATGGAGAATCCAGTAAAAGACAAAACATGAACAGCAAGGTTTTCTTAAAATCTTCACTAATGTTGATACAATATTTTACATATTGAACATAAGTTAAATGACAGAATCCTGCTGTACAGCTAGGAGGGCTCAAACCATTCCGTATCAAAACTATTCAACTTCAATAACTTCTTTAAAAACCCCAGTTTTAACTGTAAAAAATGAGATTTTATAACACTTAAGAGCATCAATGTATTTTAATGATTAACAGAACATGTTTTCCTTTCCCTCCATAATTTTCCGGTGTTCGTTTTTTAAGTGTGTCAAACATTCAGCTTGTCACATTATATGATAATAAATGGCATGCAATAACTGCACAGCACTCAAATTTCATCCAAACTTGGCCAGAAGAACTAAAAACATCTAAACAAAGGAAACATCAAGGGACAGAGTGTAAGCAGAAGCTACTTGGGATAACCTTTGAAAACAATAGTGCACTACTAATTTATACCAGCTGTGAATCCACGGGGAAGGAGCAATAGTGGTGGGAATTAAAATATAACAAGCAACAAAACTGATGCAAGGTTTTGTGTATCCTAATGGAATCCTTCAGAAAACATGAGAAGGTGCTGAGCTTCCTGTCTCTGTTTTCTCAGATTCAGTGCCCGGGAGAGATCACATATAAATACATCAGTGTACAATTGTTACAGGCACAAATACAGTTTTTTTGACCGTGCTGGGGCTATATTAACAAAATATGAAGTATTGAAGCCAACTTGATATGAGAATACACAAAAACTCCCTTGGGTTTTATTTTTATGTTTATATCAACAGTGAAATAGTGAAAATACTCTTGAGCTGCTTTTGCCAAAGGTACTTTCAGCAGCCAGTGCAATTCAGCAGTTTCTCTGGGCTGCCTCATGGAAACACAACACAATAAGTGCATGTGGGAATTTTCTGTAAGTATTTATACTTATAAAATGTAAATTTTCATTTGTGTGGCTCTCCCAGGAATTGTGTTTTGGGTTATTTGGTATGTCTGTGTCCTTTAGCAACAAACAGCAGTTCTTAGATGCACTTCATATTTCACGTTCTCGAGGCTTTCCTTTCAGCAGGGAGGTGGCCACACCAGCTCATTGTGATAAAGAGGCCCTTCTGTCCTTCTCATGAGCTCCTCTACATGGTGCTGCTTTCCACTGGGCGTCTCCTGAAGCTTTATTCCCATCAGTGAACTGAGAACAGCACAGACAATGCTGGTGTCTCTATTTATTCTCTATTTCAATCCTCAGGGTTGAAGGGACCAACCATCTCACTGAGAGCTAATGGCATTTGAGAGTCTGGTTCCTGTAGGCCAGGCTTGTGAAAGCACCAAGCCACAAGGAAAAAAAAATATCTATATAAGAAACCAAACATAAATATTTTTGTGCCCTTCTAGATAAACAAATGCAAAAAATAAAATATTTGAGTAAGAATAGCAATGGTAAGAATGGCAAAAACCAAAACTCCTTCTTCCATAGCAATGATTACCCTTCTGTTTTCTTCACAAACTCACTTTAAATTTACAAAATTCACACCATTGTAAATATTATCTTACTTCAAAATTACGGGTGTAGCAAGCATCTGTCTTAAACAATCTGTCTTTACTTTTAACTTCTACTATGATTATAACAAGACTAACAAAGAGAGCAGAGCATAACAAACAACCATTACAAAATGATTTGCCTTTAATTTAGAAAGTACTGATATTAACTGTTGTTCCATTTTTTTACCTAATGACTACTTTGCTTCTGCTTTCTTTGTAAAATCACTGGTTTTAGATTTAATTATCAGATGATGATGATAATATGATAGATATGTTCAAAAAATAAAGGAAAAACCTATAATACTAGAATTTATAAGTGATAGACAACGTAGTTTATCCTAAAGTTCTCAGCTCTTTGGATTTAAAACTTGTAAAAATGTGTGGGTTTCTCAACTTTCCATTTATTTCTCCACTGCAATTTATTAGTTAGAGTTGTCTCAGGTGTTGTCAGATTGAATTAACTGGAAACCAAAGATATGCAATAGATTGAAAGAAAACCCACCAGAGATCTTTCTGCTGCGAGCACAGAGCAATCCCTCGCAAATTCCACTGAAGACCACAGAACACTCCAGCCGCAAAAACACAACCAAGGAGAAAGGATGAGCTCGAACTCTCTCTGCAGCATCCACCCACGGTGTGAGATGCCCAGGAAACGCAAAGAGCTCAGCAGTCCAGCCGGACAATGGAGCTGCAGATGTCACTTTTCCCAGTTTCCCCAAGACAAAGTGACCAGTGGCTGGCTGCAGGCAGCAGGAAAACACTGGATTAGAGACCATTTCCTCTCTGACTAAGATGAATACCAGCCTCTGGCATTTGCTCAGCCTCCGGCACTTGCTCTGGTGTGGACTCTGGTGTTTGTAATTAATTAGACTAATTAGTTCACAGCGAGCCTCCAGCCCTGTGCTAGTGGACAAGAAGGAGACTCAATGAGATTCCTTCCGTTTTCACATGACGGGACTCAGGTGAGACATTCCTTTCTAATGACAGAGACCAAGTTTAGTTTCTTCCCCCCCTTTCTTGTGAAAGATAGTTTTTTTCTAATCCATCCTAGGAAAAAAAAAATCTCCAATCTAAAGGACTATTTAACTCTTTCTGCAGAGCATCTTCTCAAGAAGAAGAAAAACATAAGAGACTACAGGCAAAAGTAGCTTCAGCAAATAAGGATAACTTAATAAATGAAAACCAGGGTTCACTTTGAACACCAAGAGAACAAAGTACCAAGATGGAGGAGGAATGTTCAAAACCAGAAGGGAAGACACCAGCTGAATGAAAGAAAGAAGGTAATTAGAAAGGGCCCCCAGGTGGCACTCAAGAATATATTTTTTTCAGGTCCTACGAGTGTATTTTCCAATTATTTGTGAGGGACCATAACAAAAAAATCACTTCACTGCGTATTTTCAGGAGGGTCTTAGCAAAGAGGTGTAATCCACCCAAAACTGGTTGCCTGTATCACAAAGCACAAAAGTCAAATAATACTCACAAAGAAGTTTCCAACAATCTTTAAAAAGTAAATATATTTGTCAACATGCATGAATATGAAAGCTGGGAACCACGGACAGATTGAAGAAAGAACTACAGCTATCATAGAAGTCATTCAGCAACGTCAAGATCAGTCATTCTTGCTGTCAGTTTTGACAAAACTCACACTACAGGTTAAGATCAGGCAATTTATCAAAGAAGTGCCCATCAGACAATCATTATGACGGGGTCAGAAATTTCTCTGCAAACCATCATTATCACTTAGTGCATCAGTCAGCAATCTGAATACTCTCTGAAGTATCAGACACTCTGATAATGTGGGATGGCAGGGCCTTTGGCCAGGAAACCGTGGTGAGATATCTGAGTCATCAACTATTTCATATTTCCTTCTGGTCTCCAAATATTTGTGTACCTTTACATTCCCAAGCATTCAGGTGAACCGTCGCTAATAGCAGATAGACTGCATCATTTATGCAAATTTGATACAACAACGCAGAAAATGGAAATAGGGGCTAAAATAATCAGGATCAACATTTGTATGCATAGTTAGGAACAAATTGTGGAATGCATGTTTAATCCCATGTTCTTCTGTTGTGGCATTAATCAGTGAACGGATGGCAGTGAAGAAATTGCGTCTGCCCATCACTCACTGCTGCTGCTTTTGAAGCATGAATTGAACTTTTCCTTTCCTGGCAACAGCTGTAGACCCTGTCATGCCAATAATTTCTCCTACTGTTTGTGTAGACATTTGACACGGCAATTCCTGCTGTGGACCAGATACAAAGAGATTTAAATTTGATTACCAGGGTCGGTGCAGGTAAAAACTACCCTGATTCTTGATGTAAAACCTGCCATGTCACCACAGTCAGATAGTTTCAGGCAACAGGAATTTATAACACTTTACCTAAAGATAATTAAGAATGTCACAGAACACTGGAAAGAAATGCTCACATGAGAGACCACAGATACACAACATTTACAGACAGACCGCATGAGGAACTCAAGCACACACACTTCATCCTTCAATTGGAAAAAGATATTAAATGTATTTTAAAAGGAACAAATGCAACCAAGTTGACCTGCCCAATTTTTTGTACAAACATTTCTCACAGTAGTTAAAGAAGACGGTAAATAATGTTTTCTTCCTTTTTACAGATGGAGAAATGGCAGGCAGTGTCACTTGCCAAATAACACACAAGGTCTTAGGGGAGCCTGGAAGAAAAATAAGTGAGGCTTTCTGGTCTCCTTCAAATTAATAGGAATCTCATGGACTTAAACAGGTCCAGCCTTTCCCTGAGAACATGAGAATCTTATATTCAGGGCACTAGGATGTTGTAACATTACACAAAATAATCTTCCAGTGAGCTGCTAGCCTTATGTAACCAACCATGCAAAGAAAGAAGATTAAAAATTGAATTAATACTCCAGTTTTAATCATACCAGCAGTCACTACTGTCACATAAGAGCAGCAGCACAAAGGGTGAGAGGGGGCACAGCTGTAACTGGCAAACAAAAGGCAAAAACTGTCTTTCTTATGAATAAGTAGATTAGTGAGAAATAAACCACTTAAACACCCAAAGCCTGCTTTATGAACTCGGGCATTTATTTGCATAAATGCTGGATGGTTGCTGGTATGAATTCTTTTCATCTGGGTTATTTAAATGTGAGGATCTCTAGCATGAAGGGCAAACCACCAGGACAGAAGCAATGCGAGGCTCTGCTTTTAAACCCACACATGACTTACTGACTGGGGATTCACTAGATTTGAATCTGACAAAAATAAAGTTGTAAGAGAAGTACCAAAGCCTTCAGTGTCATTTCCTATTGATGGTCCTTGTGATGCAAAAACCTCACAGTGAAACACGGCTTCAGTCCGTTCAAGAAAGTGATGGAGTCTGAGGTATTCTATAAGGGAAAAAAGACTTTTCATTCAGCAAAAAGATCTTTAATTTTTTAGTCAGATTAAAACAGAACATTTCCAGCCTTAATATTAGTCACAGTGAAAAATACAGCTTTTAATTGTAGTGTTTTAGACCTGCCTTGTGAATGCAGAAAAGGTTGTAACTTGACCACTTTAAATACTTCCCTCCCTGGAAGAACAACCAAGGACCTTCCTGCCAGGGAATGTCAGGAATGATCTGAACCTGCAGGTTAACATTTCTGAGGATGAGAAACAGAGCTACAGCACATTCCTGACTGACTTGTGAGAAAAGGAGGGAAATGAGCAAGAGAGCCTTACTAGGAAGGAAAATTGGCTTTATTTCTGCAGGTGATGCCAAAGAAAGGAATAAAAAATACCTTATCAATATTTTCACCAGAGAACTACTTATTTCCCTTCAATGAAAGTGGTGACAAGCTGTCCCATGGAAGGTGTTTGGGCAATCATACTCACACTGAGCAACAGCAAAGAGCCTGGGAGGCCTGGGGAAATTAAAAGGCAGCAATCCCAGTCCCACCCAGCACACACACACTTGCCTGAGTCTCTGTCAGCTTTTTCACCGTTTCACCCTGTGTCATCAGTGCCCAGACAGCCACAGCAGCGCCAGGGGAGGAAAGAACGGGAGCTGAAACACTTCTGGGAGTTGGAAAAAACTCCTGGTGGCTGCACATGCCTGTAGATCAGAGTAAACCCAGACTAAATACCCTACACTATCCTATCCCATGCTGCTGCCTCGCGTGAGATGTAGCACAGCTGCAAAGAACAAGGAAACACAACTCCAGGAGTCGGAGGTGAGAGTACTTGTTTTCTTTCCAGCTCCTTGATTTCAGTTTCTCTTCCAAAGATTTTTACCATAAAAGAAGTCCCTGCCAGAAGCCACTTCTGGTAGAAGAGTTTGAACTATTCATGAACATCCAATAGAGCAAATTCTACACAATTCCTTCCTGTTCTTCCAAAGCCACACAAATGAGTTTTTATAATTCTGGAAGGATTGCATTTATCAGGTTATGAATTTGGATTTTTACCCCATCATATTATCATGTAGATCTTCTCCATAATCCAGCCATGCCAGGTATAGAATGCCCTTCATACCCTATATAGAAGCAATGGGCAGGAATGTGCATCTTTCTTTATTGGAAACTAATTTTGCAGTTAATTTTATCACAACCTTCCCTCACACAAACAAAATGCAAAGTGGGAGCACACTACACAAAGTCAGAATTTGGCCCTCTGCACTCAGAAACTGAAAGACTCAAAGTTTGGAAGAACTTAGTGATGAAAGGAATACAGATACTGCACTAAAAAATAGGAAATCACACAAGAGGTTGCTGGTTTACAAAAAGACTACAGAGGAGGCAAAACTTTATGCGCTCTCTTATTTTAAATACCAAATATTTATTTAACAAACCCCACTATTCCACTATTTTGACTGCCCAGTGGTTGTTTGTTTTTTTTTTATTCTCACTCTATGATTCTTTAGAGATGACAAGGGAAACATTAAATTAATGATAAATTTCAGCAATCAGGTGAAATAAAAAAAATATATTTAGAGCCATTAACGTTAGTTTTTCCAAATCACTGTTTCATACTGTTTAAAGACACTTCAGAGAAATAATTAAATTCTCAGTACTTCTCTGTGAGGAAATGAAGTCTTCAAAAAATAGGCATTAAATCATTACCTGTGCATAACAAATATAGTAAATCAACTTAATGAAACATTAGGCATAAAGTTCTCTCCTATTTAGGCCCCAATCCAGGCAGTATCCATTAACTTGGTGCAGCAGACTGGCTCTGTCACTGACACTGGAAATATTTTCCTGTATTTAGTGACTCAGATTGGGAGGTATTTGTTAAGTCCAACTCTACTCTTAATTTCGTGCCAGAAACACATTTTCAACAACACATGGGTTCTGCAAAGATTCATAGTTATCGAAGATGAGAAGTAAGAGTAAAGGAGACTTAGAAAAAACAGAATTTGTCCTTGAGATAGGGAAGGATTCCAGAGGTGCTCTGATTTTTCATTCGTGGCACTCCCATTTCCAGAGGCCAACTGAAGCCTGATCAAAGGCGCACAGAGGCTCCCACGATCTCATTCAGTCTTTTTAAATCAGGGTTCAGACAAGCACCTATTAATANAAAAGGAGTGAAAAAAAAAACAAAAAAAAAAAAAAAAAAAAAAAAAAAAAAAAAAAAAAAAAAAAAAAAAAAAAAAAAAGGAGCAGTCACCTCCTTTTCACTTAATTAGGTCATGATTATTCAGCTTCACAGAAGAAAAATCTTATTGCAGCAAAGAGAGTTTTCTATTAACCTCCTCCATTCCTTCCTAGCCGTGCATTCAGGCTGTATGTAAATTGATTGTATTCCTCAATGTCACAAGCTATTACCGAGACAGGAAAGCAGGCAGGATTAAAAGATGGCTGTGATTAGACCATCTAGAAGAATAATTTATGAGGCTACCACATCAGCCTTCACACTAAGAAGGTGAATGCCTGCCACCAAATGCCTGAGGTTAGGAAAGGATAACTTTGAATGCTTGCCCATTGTACAGGTTGACGCTTTTTCTGAGGCATCAGAAGATAAACCAGACAGAGCAGTGGTCTGAGGAAACCAAACAGTTGACATTTTCTTTTAGGAATGGGGAGAAATGATTTTGCTCTACATCCCACTATTTCAGAGTCAAGAAGCCAACTCTCATTTCCCCCTACAGTTATATCTATCTATAAATCCTGCTCTTAGCTCTTTGGATTCAAAATGAGAAATACTTTCAAGCAGTGTTTTCACACTGGCCCAGGTTTCAAACGCTTTGGGGTGGGAGGCTAATTTAACCTTAGAAATGAACAAAGGAGCTTTGCAACTGGTCACTTCCAGCAGAAAAGTAACCATGGACATTTTGAAAATAATGGATTACCAGAGAACATTCTGAAAGTCTGTCTATGAATACAGTCTGAAACAAAACTTTTTGTATTACCGCATTTTTTAAGATGATTCAAAGCCCACTAAAGTCAATAGGAAGATCCATATTGATTTTAGGAGGCTTTGAATCATGCCTAAAATTGCTCTTTCATTACACTTCCATCCAACACAGTAAAACAAATCCTACAAATCAATATATTTCTATAATAAACACAGCAGTACAAGAACGAATTATAAAAAGTTATAACACAGCCAACCACGATTTGTACACATAAGCAACAAAAAACATTACTTCTTCCTGGGGTTAATTATCTTTTCACAGTTCAAAAAGGTAATCACTTTAAATTACATTGGTCTTGCTAATGCTTTCTTGAGTAATTCTGACATTTTAAGGTAGGAAATTTATGTAGAGCAATTAATGCATGAAATAGTTGCAGCAAAATTAAATCTACTCAACATTTTCCACTTCCTCCAAAAGACAACATTTTGCACATAATCTATTACATGAATAAATATTTCATCAAAATTGGGAATAAGATGCTTTCCCCATTACCTCTGCAGAAGTTTGGCATTTCTGTGTAGAACTATTTGCAAGGAGAAATGATCGGAGCTTCAACAAGCTTTTGGTGGTACCTGTCATGTGAGTTTGGATTCAGCTGCCTGTGGGCTGAGTTCCCTCCATCTCATTGCAAGATGAGCAGATGCACTTTCATGAACTTTTTTCTGATGAAAAGCTATGTGTAGACACTTCTTGTGACCCACAGCCTAGATGCCTTTCTCTGTGTCATTTTTTTCATAGTTTTGTTTCTTCAAACCTTAAAGTTCTGTATTGAAAACAGAACACTGCCCTAATGGGGAACAGTAAAAAAAAATTGGAGATCGAAATGCAGAACATTGGTGGGACAGACAAACAGGAATCCAGACCACTTTGAAAATAGAGGCTATTTTTAATTCGCAATATCCTTACAATTTTTTGCAATCCCTTAGGTCAAAGCAGTGCATTTCATCTCATTTACAACTGCTCAAAAAGCTGTCCACTCTTCTTGCACACCCCTTCCCATTTTAAAGCCTCTCCGGTGCTTGGCTTTTCTACCTAACTATGGCTCTGCCTCTGGGAGAAAAACCAAACTGACAGATCATCCAAGAAAGAAACCATTGGCAAGAAGTTCTGACATCCTTGAACTGCTGAAATAGTGTAGAAATAAACACTACCCAAATTGCAGCTATTACATGAAAGCCTGTTATAAGGAATTATCTTTTTAAACCAAGACTCCAGATGTGTTGATTCTTGGGGTACAAGAGCTATTCTGAAAAGTAATAAAGAAAAGAAGGAAAGAGAAAGAGAGAAAGAGAGAAAGAGAGAAAGAGAGAAAGAGAGAAAGAGAGAAAGAGAGAAAGAGAGAAAGAGAGAGGAAAGGAAATAGAAAATCACAGGCTGAACTTGAGAACATTAATAAAATATCACTTTTTTAATAAACATGTCATGCAGAGCTTTGATCATCATTCTGCAGTAGCCTTTTCCTAACAGTTCCTTCATTAACATCCATGTTGTTGCAGAAGGAAGAAAAAGCTTTGTTTACACTGACTTTTTTGACTGGCATTTAAGAAGCATTTAAGTTTCCAGTACCCAAAGGGTTCTGTAGGAGAGCTGGAGAGGGACTTTTGACAAAGGCACATCGTAATAAGACAGGGCAGAATGGCTTCAAATTGGAAGAGTAGATTTGGATTACATAGAAGGAAGAAATTCTTCTTTATGGGGGTGGTGAGGCCCTGGCACAGGTTGTCCCAAAAAGCTGTGGCTGCCCCATCCCTGGAAGTGTCCAAGGCCAGGCTAGGGGGCTTGGAGCACCCTGGGACAGAGGAAGATGTCCCTGCCCATGGCAGGGGGTGGGCACAAGAGGAGTTTTAAGGTCCCTTCCTACTGAAACCATTCCATAATTCTAAGGAAATTGTTTTTGACAGCCTCAGTAGGCACACGTGGACTCTCAAACCATGTCTAAACACCACATCTAAAATCCAGAAACAATTTCCCAAAACCAGTCTCAATACGGCAGAGGCAAAGTTCTTAACAAGAATCCACACAGTTAACTATACATTTTATTTAATTTGCCACACAATGGCCCAGGCTGGTCTTTTCCACAATGATTGCTTGAATATATTCACCATCATTACAGCTGGCACTCACTTGAATTTTCCTTAACTTGATATCAATCCACGTGGAAAGACTAAACATGTTACTGTAGTAAACTGTAGTGTCAGTTACCAAAAGAATTTGTCATTCCTAAGACTAATTTTTGTACTTTCCTGATGTTGAGAACACTGTGATAAAGAAGTCTGAAGTGTTTATCATTCAGATAATATTTGTTTCATCCTATTTTAGTCATCCAGAGATAAGCTCAAGTGCCACAAAAACAATA
>VZTX01001913.1:0-113194 GCA_013400915.1 Pardalotus punctatus | reverse complement strand
GGGCTTGGAGCACCCTGGGACAGAGGAAGATGTCCCTGCCCATGGCAGGGGGTGGGCACAAGAGGAGTTTTAAGGTCCCTTCCTACTGAAACCATTCCATAATTCTAAGGAAATTGTTTTTGACAGCCTCAGTAGGCACACGTGGACTCTCAAACCATGTCTAAACACCACATCTAAAATCCAGAAACAATTTCCCAAAACCAGTCTCAATACGGCAGAGGCAAAGTTCTTAACAAGAATCCACACAGTTAACTATACATTTTATTTAATTTGCCACACAATGGCCCAGGCTGGTCTTTTCCACAATGATTGCTTGAATATATTCACCATCATTACAGCTGGCACTCACTTGAATTTTCCTTAACTTGATATCAATCCACGTGGAAAGACTAAACATGTTACTGTAGTAAACTGTAGTGTCAGTTACCAAAAGAATTTGTCATTCCTAAGACTAATTTTTGTACTTTCCTGATCTTGAGAACACTGTGATAAGGAAGTCTGAAGTGTTTATCATTCAGATAATATTTGTTTCATCCTATTTTAGTCATCCAGAGATAAGCTCAAGTGCCACAAAAACAATATCTGATATAATTCGATGAATATTGTGATGATAACATTTCAGTATGACATTTTTGTAATGAAACACCATTAATTTTTTGCAGATTCCTGGAAGATTAAATGGAATCAGTTTCTAGGTGACTCTGCTCCTATCAAGGAGGGACAGTCTTATAGGGACTGTAAATGCCACAGACCCCCCTCACTCTAACACTGGAACCTTCATTTGGGAGAGACCTTTTGGAGAACCCCTCCTCAGATGAGGTACCAAAGAGGACACTCCAAAGTTTTGGTGACGCCACACCAAGTCCAGCTTTAGCAATGCTGTTCCCCCTGCAATTTCTACAATACTTGAAAATTAATTTAGAGACCCACCCTGTGGGAGCTCTCAGTGTTCAAATATTTCAAGTGCCACAAACCAGCATGCTCAAAAGGAATGAAATACAGTGTTTAAAGCCAAGAATGTAGAGCAGTAAAGCAAAACCTACATCCACACATATAACCAGGAAGTTCCCCCACTCCAAGACAGCATGGAAAATTTTAACTAGCACCAGGCAACACGAGTTCATTCCTGTCAGCTTGGTCTTTGTTTCCATTTCAAGGCTCAGCCACACCAATCTCACAGATACTCCCTGATCCCGTCCACACTGCACAGCACTTCCCACTTCTTCCTGTTGATTCATTCCAAACCCTCACGCACAAACCTGTTTCACCACATCCAGTAATGTCCTTCCTCACCATGCTCCAGAAAGAAACAATCCCTCAGTTATTTCTTTATAACTTGAGAAGCTGTTATCCCTAATTACAATATAACACAGGGATGAATTTTGAGCAGATGTGGTGTTGTAAATTTGGAAATTTACAGGTAACAATTAATGCTGCACAAAACAGTTGCAACCAAACTTAGTCCTTTTCTATACGCTAGATAATCACAATGAAATGGCAGGGGGGAAGAGTCACACAGCATCTCTTTCCAAGCATAACCACCTTCTCTTTCCCCACACACAGCATCTTGTTATTCACTAACCACCCTCTCCTTCTGCAGGATGCAGTTTGCTAAGGATTCTATTGTTGTACCTGCTCCTGAAAAAGCCTGCTAGAAGAAGTGAGACGTTTCTCAGGTATTTATTGCTCCCACAAGTGTATACAAAACAGATAATATGTTTATTTCTGCTGGCTTCCAAAATGCAAGATAAAATCTGCGCAAGCTCTTGTGACTCCTTCCCATTAAAATCTTTTACTTTGCAAATTGACAGTGAAGACATTTTAGCATACCTCTTTCATGTGAGTAAATGTAATTCCTTTACACATTTATATCCTAGTTTAAAATGGATTTCTTGATGAATAGCCCTGACACAAACTGTAAAGTCATTCAACTTTATAGCTAAACCATGAGACAGGTATGCTGGAAATTATTCTTAAACTGGTCTATTTTTGGCTTGTGAAGCATAGCCCAAAAAGCAAATTTACCTGTATATAATGGTAAGGAGATAAATGTTGAGAGTGGAGAAAAAAAGAGAAAAGGGAAAATAATTAAAAAACCAGAGTAAGCAGTGTAATTGCACATGTGTTCAAAAATTATCTCTGTAAGGATGAATTAAAAATTTGACTGTGCAAAATGAAAAATCATAAATGCAGCAATGGAGCAGGTGTTGCAAAGTTTATTAGGAAATCTCCTGAATGCTTCCATAAAAATTAAATAGCCCATTGTATGTAAGACAACAAAATTATATTTCATGGAGAGCTGTTCTCCTGCCATTTAATTATTGGACAGTACTGCCGTCTTCTCAGAGCAGCTTTCAAACCTCAGGTTATAATGACCAGACAAGGGTGAGGAGCTCCCTCTCCACTGTATTTAAGAGATTTCACACAATAGCCAAAGGAAATTAGAAAGCGTGGTATTTTCATGAAAAACACTTTTCAATTAGCTTTGTATCCAAATAATGTCACATTCATATTCACAGTAGTGCAAGGTTATTACCTAGACTAAGCAAAATGAACACAGTGTTAGAATTAAGTGGAAATAGAAAATTGGAAAGTTCCACAGCACAGTTGCTGAAGAAGTAGAAATACATAAAATGAAGGGCACAGCTGTTTTCTGGAAAGCACTGTAATAACAGGCAGGGTTTGTAAAGGACATGGAAGGCTCCCTGAGCTCAGGACAAGGTGAGCCCAGGGCCCCAGTCCCTTGGCAATCCCACCTCAGTGCAGCAATGACATCCCTGATGACAGCCAAGGAAAGCAGCTTTCCTTAGCCCTTGCTAAAGCAGAGCTCCAGAAAAGGACTTTTTATATGTTTTGATTGAAGACAAACAGTAAAAATAAGAGTTAAAATATGTTCTTTACCTAAAGTCGAGGTGAAGGTTTAAGCACTTTTTGATTGCTGAAGTTGCTCTTTAGGGCATTGACATGCATCATTTCAGACAGGTTTTAAAAAATCATAAACCTTGTTCTGTGTGTTCTGCTTCATATTTTATGGCAGTTATATACATGTACCATGCACACTGCATTCCACATTCTGCACAGAAAGTGGGCACAACAAAAGGAAACTCAAGCCTGGCTTATTTGATTACATGAGAAGATGAAAGGAGAACAGTAAGAATCAAGAGTTAGTCACACTATGCATTGATGTGGGCTAAGACATGAATTTAGGCAAGACTCTGTGGTTCAAAAGAACATCAGGACTTTTATTTTGACTGTGTCAAATGCCCTCCACCTTTTTATTAAATTTACAGAACCAGAAAGACTTTTGAGTTTTGAAAGTGAAACTTTCTTCAACATTAGTTAGAACAAATTTTCTAGAGAAAATAGAAATGTTTGAAAAAACTCTATCCCTGGACTGATATATCAATTTCCTTTTGATTCAGTTTCTACTGCAGGGGCTTAGGGTGACAATAGACTCTTCACAACCCACATGAGATCCTCTAAATCTGAGACCACCAGAACTGTGGGGCTATCTCGTTGTTCTCAGCAAAGCCCTGGTCTTCCATTGACCATCCTCCTCACTCCTCTACAATTCCTGGGAAAAACAACTCCTTTTCCATCTTGTTGAGTCCACTTGATCCAGTTTACAGCAACCAACACAAGGCAGGCAGCCAGCCCAGGTTTTACTGCTCAACCACAGCCCAGGGAGGGAACATTCCACACTCTCATGTGTGGAATTTCATGAAAATACTGGAGTGACCATGTTGGATATGTGGCCTCCTTCTTTATAAAGGAATGTTTTATGAAGTAGAGGACATCAGAGAGCTTTAGAAACAGAATTTCCTGACACAAAGTCTGTGTTAGTGGCAAGCTCAATAAGTCTCGTGGCCCAGGAAATTCTTTCCAGTGCCACATATAAGAAACCACGCTGAAAATTTTCAAAGCTAGCTACAAAACCTGGGCACACATTCCTCAGAATCACAGAATAGTGGGGCTGGGAAGGGACTTCCAGAAACCATCTTGTAAAACCCTATAGCTCAAACAGGGTCAGCTGCAGCAACTTTTCAGTGCCTTGTCCAGTTATGTTTTGAATATCTCCACAAATGGAGTCTCCACAGCCTGTCTCATGTTCAATCACCACTGCAGTAAAAAAATGGCTTTTTATACGTTTAGACAGTTTCCTGTGCTTCAGTTTGTGCCCACTGACTCTGACCTTGTCATTGTGCACCACTGAGCACAGTTTAGCTCCCTCTTCTACACATCCTTTCATCAGATATCTGCAAAAAATTATGAGATTCCCCCCTGAGCCTTCTCTTTTCCTGGATAACCCATGCCAGCTATCTCAGCTTCTTCTCATATGAGAAGTTTTTTAGCCTCTTGGACTTACAAAAGGACATTTGGGAGAAAAAAGGAAAAAAAAAAAAAAATAAAGAATCTGCTTTGGATACTATTCATTTTGGTGCAATGCAACTGAAAACATTTTGTGCTTTTCATCACATGAACAGCTGTACAATATTTGCTGCCTCAATTCCTTCAGTGCTCCAATTAAAGATTGCATAGATCCTGGGCTGGAACGTGTGGAAATGGGAAATGCTAGGGATATAAAAGATTACCAATCCCCTTTAATTTATGCTTTCAAATGCTTAACACAGGGCTATAATTGCAATTTTAATCACATGTGTTCTGCGTGTGCATTGAATACCGAGGTCTCCATGTGTCAACTAGCACCCAGTAAAGCTGCAGGGATTTTTTCCACTTTAATGTATTCATGTTAACATGTAAAAAGATCCATTTTAAAGGCTCTGGAAAAAAAAAAAGAGAAAAAAGAAAAAAAAAGTAAGTGACAGCTTCGACTATAACTGTCAAAAACAAGTGGATATAAAATTCCAGCTTGCCTCTAATGGCAGGGTACTTTTTTGTTTTGCCTTCAAACACTTCAAAAACAACCTGCTCAAGGTGGGTGGCAAACTGCTATTTTATGCCCTATGGATAAGTGTCACAAGTGATGCCACCAGATTAGCTAAGCAGGTCTGCTGGGAAGAGCTGAAAGTGAATGCAAATAGCACTAGGTTTTTGAGAGAGTTTTATTCTGGATTTTATGTCTGTTTTATGTTGTCACTTTGAGTAGGAACAAGACTTAATTTACACAGCAATTTTTGTGTTTTGTGAAGTCTTATTTTCAATGTTTAAAACCTTCAAATACCTGAAGTGTTCTGTCCCTCTTGCTTCAATTTCAAACATATTTTCCTTTATTGTGGTGTGGCGGCAATTTTGTCACCATTATTTAAATAAAACGGAAGAAATCTCATGGTAAAATGCTGCTTTTTGGGACTGAGGGTTGCAGGGGCTGATCCTAAGCTTTTTCCAAACTGACACTTTCACACTTGCTGTGGAAACATGGAGCTGAACACATCCACAACCTTCAAAGTCTCTCAGTTACGTTTAGGCTTAAAATACCAACATCCAAAATGGATTCAAGCATTGTCAGGAATTAAGATATGATTAGTTGGAGACGGTCAATAGCATTTCACCATTAACTTCCCCCTTTACTAAAATATACACAACAGCCTCACATATAAATAACGTCAACCAGTCAAAGATAAGGATAGAATCAGGATGTAAGATTCACCCCAGCCATGGCAACAAAACTTCACTGGAGATAATGAAACTAGATGATTGCAAACCTCTTTGGGAGATCAGAATCTCATCCAGTATTTCCTGGCAAGTTTTATCTTACAGCCCAAAATGAATAAAGAATTAAGAATTAAATCAGCAGTATAAAAACCATTTAAAATAAATCACATCTTGAGAAAATTTAATCATTAAAATGGAAAAAATATTATTTTATTTTAAGATATCAATAATTTATCTAGCAATATTTTCCTGCAAGTATTAACCATGAATATTTAATATGTACATGTGAGCAATTTATAAACAGAAACAAAAATGAAAACATTTAAACCATCCTGGATATGCTACTATAAAGAACCAAATTGAATCATATCACCAAACCAAGAGTAAATCCAACAACTAGAAGCCTACTCTTTATGAAATTGCACTCCAGCTAGTAGAGCTTGTAAGTGCATTTTTGTTCAAGAGCATAGTTTTATCTATGTAAAATCTTTTGCAGTTGTATCTGTTTCAATTTAATTTCTTTTGGAAATATTTTGAGAGCTCTCTTCTCCCCATACAAGAGGAAGGGCTAGAAATGAATAGCTCAGATTTGCAATCCAAAATAAACTACTTCAACAAAATTCTGCTTTACAAAAGCATACCAGAGGCCTTTTTTCCATTCCAACAGGCAATGTCATTATCTGTCTCCTCGGGCAGTGCCACCAGGCAGCAATAGGGGTATAAGTGGATCAACTAGCCTGACACTCAGTATAAAATCACTTGGAAGTGGCTCCACAAGGTGCTTCTCACACAGAGCATCTTCCGAGGAGCTGCTCTCCAGCTGTGAGCAGTATCAGAGATGACCCCACCATCTGCCTGCCTGCTCCTGGAAAAGCTACACTGGAACCAGCTCAGAATGAGGCAGCTGAGATTAACTCTATCCAACCCATTTCATGGCACAGCAGCAGCCACTTCTGCTTTTTCAGTAAAATCTGCTTTCAGCACCTCTGTTAGCTGAAACTGCATCGCCTCTGCCCACCATTGCCTCTGTGCTGATCACTCTCAGCTCCTCTCCTGCTCCATGCAAAGACTGATCATTCCGGGTTGTTCTTCACCTTGCCTCACTTGGCTCCAGATTGTAATCCTCATGTGTTCCTCCCTTCCTTCCCCTCAAGGCAACAGAAAAAAGTACCAACCCAGGGTAAAATATTATTCATAGATCATTCCATGTTGCTGAATTTGATGGCACTTTTATCATTAGGCTATCATTGAGCAAAATATCCCGGTTTCAGAGCAAATCAGTCTTTACACTTCTTTAACCATAACCACAGATCTAAAGAGACAAGTTTATTTATAGAACCATAATGTCCTAAATTTTCTGTTCCTTTTAGCTCCCGGCCAGTCCATAGGAGTCCCTCATTCCCCAGGAATGCTGCAATGCCAGGGCCCTCTCTCCAGCCAGGAGCTGAGGGGTCTCATTAACTTTACTGCTCTGACAACTCACGTGCTCACACTTCACTGCCTGGATTTCAACATGACTCCTGAGCTGAAGTGCTGTCAGCAGAGAACACAGTGCCAAAAATCAAATTGGCCCTCAAAACATCTCGGTCACCAGAAGCAGGAAGGAAGCAGTTTGCAGAGAGCTTCCCAAGAGATAAAGAGAGAGTTATCTGTGTCATTACTCTCCATCGCTCCTCCTGAGAGGAGGATTCTGCACTCCTCGAAACAGCTACAAATACCACAGCTTGGGAAAGACAAAGAATGTCTCAGATGGGGCTGGTGGAGGACTGGCAGCTCAAGAAACAACGGTGTGGAACCAAGAGGATTGTCTGCTATCGTTGGGGAGAGGATGGCTAAAGGGGAGATATATCTGGGGTATCCTGGCAGCGGAATGTCCCACCACCTCTGTGTCATGTTGGGGGATGGCACTGAGAGCTCGTGTCTCAAATGTTCAGGCAGCTCTGCTAGAGGAGAGTTTGCTTTTACATTGCTATTATATTCCTAGAAAGATTTAAGTTATTTCTTTGTTGCCCTCCCTTTTCTTCTGGAGTTTAATTTCAGTTCTGGTTTCAGGTAAACAAGGCTCATGATCACAGGATGCGCACAAATGTGTCTGTGCCTTTTGTTGGGCGTGTTCAAACCTTCTGTCTCCTCTCTAAGTTCTGAGCACACTATTTCATTCCAACAAACATCAGAGGCATCAGCTGGGAGGCACAAATATTCAATGAGTATTTGTGTTTCACAGAAATATTCAGCAACTCTTCTGCTCTCAAAATGACTGATTTCTCTTTGGTTTGGGGTGAACAGTAAGCACTATTTCAATTTGACTGTGCTGTTTTCACTCACCTTGTCATACCCATCAAGAAAAGATGGTGCTACTGTTCTTGAGAGCAGACAGGGGAGAGAGATCCCTTCAGTGTTTTGGGATCACAGATCTGTACAGGAACAGCCAGGAGGAAATGGCTCCCAATAGGAATTGTTACTGCTCCATGATGACCAAGGCAGCAGCTGGGGAAACATGGGAGCAACAGCCCAGGGAGCTGCAGTAAATTCGATTTACTGAGGGCACACAGCAACACGAAGACAGGGACATGGTCCTGAACACACTGGCTTTGCACATCCTGTTCATTCCCAGCTTTCTGTAGGGTTTTCTGCATCCCCCATGGTCAGCGGTTCTCATGCATTCATTTAACTCACGGCCCATCTGACAGCTCAAAGTCTTATGCTGACGTTCTGCCCCACAATCAAATCAAACTTCCTTCCCCGTTTACTGCAGACACAGTGTTTTGTTCTACATGAAAGAATAACCTTCTATACAATGTATTGTATATCTACAGCATATGAGTCTAAAAATATATTTCCTTTCCTGTATGATTTTTCCCTAGATATTATTATTATTATTATTGTTATTATTAGTTTCTGGCAGGGAACCTTTCTCCTACCTTGAAGTCACTACAAAACAGCCTCTGTTGCTACTTCAGGGGAGTGCCCTCACATAAAGGTACTGTGTGCCAGAATAGGGGCATCCCTCTCCTGAAGAAAAAAAAAAAAATCTCTAAGAAGGCAATAAAAAGAGGACGATTTCCCTCACCTGGCAGAGCTGTAGCCCCATGAGGGAGTTTACAACACTATTCTGAGGGGTCTGAACATTTCCTCTCCTCAGCCAACACACAGAGATATTCTACAGCACAAATCAGCCTGCAAAGTTGAGATCTTGTTTGTAGTGAAGAAAAGATCCTCCATCTAGCTCTGAATATTTATTGTTAATTCCTTACAATTAATTGATATAGCTGAGTAAACCTTTAGTAAATGCTACAAATATACCTATGATCTCTGTAAATTCCTGCTCCTTTTCTCTGTTTTGCCTCATTAATAATTTCTTGTGTTGCTGCTTCTTGCCTCTGTTCCCAAGCCCTCTTTTACAGACTGTTTTGTTGTTTTACAAGACTTGCCCATCTTTCCCAAGACTCAATCCATGTTCACATCAGCTACACTAATTAGCAACAGACCTGACACATTTCTTGATTACAAGTTAAAACACTTAGAACAAAGCTCTAAACCTTTAAAAAAAGAAAAGGAAAAATGCAGTAAAGAAAATGTCTTCAATTAAATACTCTTTAAATTGAATTCTCCAGGAAGCAAAAGAAGAGGGAAACCAAATTCTGAAAGACCACCCTGTTGTAGTGTTACTTAAATCCCTGGGGGTTTTATTTAAGAAGCTGAGTGTCTCGGACTAAAGTCTCAAAGTACTTCAATCTTTTAAAGATATATAATATTTGTCCTATTGCCATGTAAATAGTTTCTCTCTTCAGATAACTTCAAAGCAGTACAATATTAGTTCTGTTGATAAAGATGCTGATGTTTAAATGTTTTCACAAGTTATGATAAAATCTATATTACACAAGGGAAACGTGTGTACAAATCTTTGTTGATTTGTAACTCAGGTTAGGAAAGAAAAGTACATGAGAAATCACAGTTTTTAAAATTTGGTATTGATATATAAATCTAACATTTGTACTAATGCAAAACACTAATGAGGTGAGTTCTTTCTGCAGCTGACAAACAGTAGTACTGCCTTAGGAATCATATCTGGAGGGGCCATCATTTTGATCATGTTAATATCAAATTTCCCAAAATTACCAAAATTTTGTATTGTGTCATAAAATAAAACCAGCTAAAGAAAAAGAAAATTAAGCACTTAGATTTGGAAGTTGAGTTTAGTCAGCTTATGTGAAGGTTTGTGGAGGTTTTTCTATGGAAATTTTCCTTTCCCAAATATTTCAGGTTTTATTCTAATTAGTAATAAAACCGGTGGGGGTTAGGTAATATTGTTTGTTTGGTTTCTTGTGGGGTGCAGGGTAGGATGCAAACAACAAAAACCATCACCAGGAGAAAACAGATGAACCAATTCAGCTAAAAAAACTTATTTTTGATTAGTTTTACATCAGATTTCTTCAAGCTGTAAATGAGTGTGAATCCTGTCTATCACATCACGCTCCCATCAGAGAATCCACACCAGAGAGGAGGCACTTGTGGGCACCCCAAGAGCTGGCACAGGGTCTGAGCTGTGCCACCCTGTGCCAGCTACCTCCCCATACGTGCTGTGGGACTGTGCATGTTTGATCTGGTCCCAAATGAAGAAGTTAATTCTTCAACTTAAATCAAATTTAAACTTGTTTCACACGTCTAAAGACGGTGTTCATGTTAACGTGTTAGTAAGGCTGGAGCCGCTGTTAGTTTCATTAAATGGCTCGCCAGTTTAGTTAAATATTTTCCACATATTTCAGACTGCTAGGGGAGGAAAGCGGCCAGAGGCAATCCCATGGCCACGGGCTGAAGCAAGATTGGGTTTGTTATATGTGTCAGTCTGACTTTTCCCTGCCAGGGCAGCGCAGCACAAACGCTGCCTTTGAACAGGAACTTGCAAACGCACAAGGTCGGGGCTCTGCAAAGCAGCTCCGAGCATCGGCACCCGGACAGGAGAAGTTCGCTGCCACAGCAAGGGCTTGGCTGTGCCAGGGAAAGAGAGGAGGGGCTGGGAAATGGCACTTCTGACTCCACCTCGCAGCAAAGATCCATTCCCTGAACTGCGCCCATGGAAGAGTAAAGCATTCCTTAAAAGAAAAGCAAAGAGAGTCCTCAGCACCACATGTTGAAAAAACTGTAAGAGTTCTCCCTGAAGAGCATTCACTGCCTGGAGGACCTCCACCAATACAGATATTTTGGACCATGACCAAAATACAGATATATTCTTTTCCCCCCCCCCAAACTGGATGATATCACACATAGATAAGGATAAGAAACATGTTCTAATATTGCAAAGTAAATTATACAAGCAAAGAAGTCAAATTGCATAAACAAATATATTGAAATGAGCAGAAAATCGCTCCGTTAACATCTCTCCTTCCTTCTCTTTTAATTGCTCCAATCCCTAAAACCTGTCCTCAATACTGCAGGAAAAATAGTACCAGTTTAAACAATGCTGAAAGGGCCCTTGTAGCAAGATTTTCTGAAGTAATGCAGAAATAAATATAGTAAAGAGGAAGCTTGTTAGACTTTAGAAACAAATTTAGTAAAGATAGGCTACTAATCAGTTTCTACATCAGGAAAGGGATGATATTTTGACAGTTTCTGCATTAGGAAAGGTGGTATATTTTCAATAATTCTACCTAGAAATTACCGGGTAGGTTTTTCAAAAACACAATGAAATGTATTGAATAATAAGCACTTCTTTGGTTATATTCTTGAATGCACAGCTTTCTACTCTAACTTAAACCTGAATATGCTCTTCCATGTCTCATAGAGGGACATGAGTTGGATAGATATATAGACCTGACCACAAAGTATGTATTCAACGTGTTCTCTCTGATAACCAAAGACAGGACCCAAGCAAAAGGCACAGAGCTGAGTCAGGAGAGATTTTGGTTGGATATCAAGAAAAGGTTTTTCCCCCAGAGGGTGGCTGGGCCCTTTCCCCAGGAAAATGGTCACAGCACCAAGCCTGACAGAGTCCAAGAAACATTTGGACAATGCTCTTGGGCACACGGTGTGACTTTTAGGGATAGTCGCATGCAGGGCCAGGAGCTGGATTTTGATGATTCTTGGGGTCCCTTCCAACTGAACATATTCTGTGATTCTGTGATCTGTTTCCCATAGATAGATAGCAAGAAAGGAGAAATTAAAAGTCAACAAAGGGGTAACAGAGAAGCTGTTCAAATGTGCATTCTCTGTGCAGAATCATTCTTGCCCTCAAGCTGAACATTCATTCCCTCAGAGAGGGAGGGACGTAGCAATAGAGGCACACTGATTTCGGTGATGAGGAGCCTGCCTGTTGAGCAGGGAGCAGTGGTTTGTGTGCTCAGAGGGACACGTTCCCGCTGGGCTCTCCTCTGGTGGAGACAGCTTTGGCACAGCTCCAGTTTGCCAGGAATTTGGTTTGATGGAGCACTTTCAGTTTTCTTTGGATAATCTGCCCCCTTGACAACAGAATGGGGGCAGGGAGAGAGGAGATTGCCCTTGTTATTTATTATTTCTGTGGTCATCTACTTAGAGACCCTTCAGAGACCAGCCCTTACCTCACTCAGAGGTGCAAACAACAAAACAAAAAGGAATTTTCCCCAAAGGATCCAAATTCAAGAACTATTTACACACACTTCCTGAATGCCATAAAATCTCTTTCCCTTTTCCATCATTTTAATACACATTTCATTTTCTTGCCCCAGGCAGGACCCTTAGAGGGTTTGCTTCATGCCACACCGGTATCCTGTGATTAACATCGTGTACTCCTAGCAGGTCTCAGGACCATCAGATCCAGCTGGTCCCTGAACACACCCCAGCATGAAAGCTGGCAATGTGGAAGAACAACCATGGAAAATTCCTAAAAAAAAGTACTAAAAAATAATGGGAATATAGTAGAGTAGAAATTTAGCAAGTCCTTTCAAAAAGAATAATTTATAAATCTTCCATTTATTTTTGAATCCTACCTATTTAGGTAAGAAGATGCCAAAGAAAATTTGAACACTAATACAAAGATGCTTGCACTGGGTTCTGTTGCTCTTTTTCCCCCCATTTTTTTACTAAATATATTTAAAAAATATATACATAGAATCAGGAAGAGAAGAGTCACATCTCATAAATTACCCTGGTGTCCATAAGAACTCCACCATTTGGATGAGTTCTAAATTCCCTAAATCTGCAAAACTAAGGCAGTAACCTCAAGAGAGTCTGGTCTGGGGGCATTGCCAGCCCAGCGGAAATCCTACAATCCTGTGCCACTGGCAAGTTTTAGTGTTCTGGTTTGGTGTTTTTGGTGCTTTCCCCTGCTTCTGTGCCACCAGGGATGCAGAAGAGCAAAAATGGGAACAAAATATAAAAGACAAGGAAATTGAAAATATTTTTTGAATGTCAAATGTTGGTTCACATGAGATTATTTTATCCAAGCCAATGACTGTTATTTTACATAGGGATGAAAGGAATGTTTGAAATAGAAATTATCAATATGTCTTCCTTTACATACCTGCTCAGATTGTTAATCAGAAACTACATCATGAGGATTTTCTAGCTCTTGCTCTGAGTGAAAACTCAGTCATGAGTACTTTTTCCTCATAAATTCGGTAATAAGATATTGTAGAGGATTTGGTTTTGCTCAAATTAAAGTTGGTTGAACAACTCTTACCAGTTTCTAGTGAGATGTGTTATTATTCCTATGCTGGACACCACACAAGATTCTATCACTCATACACGAATTTAAAACACTGATGTTTATCAGCATTCCAGTTAATTAAATGGTACATTCTCGGGTTTCTGCTTTTTAAAACTTCCATTTATAATTCTACAACAGAACTAGAGAGAATTCTGAGCTTTTGTTAGAATTACTCCAGATGGTTGATGTAAACCTGGCGATACAATCTCATTTGCCCCAAAACTCTTTCAGTTTTCCCTACAGACAATCATGGAAATGGCCCCAATCCTTCCAGCGCTCTCCGTGTGTGTCAGACAGCATCCAAACAGCAGCTCAAGGAACGTGCCAATTCACTCGAGAAGCAAAGAGGATCATTTATGGCACTAGAGCCTGGACCAGGCAGGACAAAGGAGAAAGAGTGACCTCTCCTGGCACCGTGGAAAACCTAAAGCTGTTTCCTATCAGAAGCAAAAGGGGTTGGAAGGAAGGAGAGAGTTGGATTTTAACAAGAATAATTTTTTTTCTTTTCAAATGTAAACAGTGCTCATCTCACAGGAAAATTCAAATTCTCACCTGAGTTTAGGGGATCCATAACAATGAGCAGGCAATGAGATGACAGTTTAGTAAAGTTTAATGAGGATAATTATTAATAAAAACCAGCTAACATGCTCTGAAAAAGCTTTCTGTTGGGTTTTGTGTGATCATTTGGCCTAATTATTTTTGATGTTTTGCCCATCAAATAACGAATGTGCAGCTTGTGAAATGTCAGATATAATTAGAACAAATAAAGCTGTAGCATGAACATCCAAAAAGCCTCCAATACCCATTAGCAAAAATTCTCCTTAGGAGCCATTTACAGAAGAGCAGCAGCAGTGGCATTTCCCAGGTAGGAGAGATGGCACAGAGGTAACGGACAAATTTTGAAGTCAAACAAAAGTTCTTGACAGATTATGGACAAGTACCAGTGCTCTGTGCCTTGTTAATGTTATCCATTTATGGATCTTAGATAAGCGCCCTAATTTCACTGGGATTCAGTGATAAAACAGGGCCATACGAATAAGATTCTTTTCTTTCTCTTATCTCCCATGGAGTAACGTATGTGGCATCTCTGCTAAGTTCAATAATGATTTCCAGAATCACTGCTGGAGTCAGTTAAAGGTATAGAATACATGTATTCAATACAGGATATTGAATTCACTGCTTCAATCAATTTGCTCTCCATTGCTGTGGGGTTACGGCTCCAAGGCTCACAGGTTGCTTAGAGGACTTCCTCTCTCTCCTCCCTTCAGGAATGTTCAAGACAGCATCCCTTTCCACCGAAGCAGAAATTATTGGCTCATTTGCACCACCACCTGACCAGCATTGCTTTTAATTAACTGATTACTCCACTTGTGTTACTGGCATACAACCAGGGTTTGTTTGGAAGAGCACAGAAAGGCCAGGTTAAAGAAATAAGCATTACTCTCCTGTGACTCTTTTTAACCTGAAGTGGGAGCATCTGGGAATTTAGATCAAACAAAATATCCGAGATATTTTCAATCAGTCAAACTCAAGTAAGGAGATACCTGAAAAACCCTATGATGTCAAAAAAGTGCTGGAACTATTAAAGAAAATAAGATACCTGAGGTTCTACCATAGAATTCTCCATTGAATACCAGGCTCTGATATCTAGACAGAACATAACAGCGAGAACTTAACAATGGAAGAAGCTGCAGAGCTTGGATTTGAATCCTTTCCATCACAAATCACAGTGCCTACAGACAGACTTTTGATTTGGTTCAAGAAAGACCTTTTTCTTCCTTCTTCTGAGGCCAGGCAAAGGTATACATGTATTGTTATGATAATGCCACTTTTGAAGAAGCCATGGCTACACTTCAACCTCCACAGTTCCAATTAGTCTCTTATCCATCCTATTTTGTTCTAGAAGAAATACCTTTCCCTCTTATTTCATTGAGTTTTGCATATTTCTACAATGATCCTGCGTATTCAGGGAAAAATTCTCTTAACCTGTTGAGCTTGGTCAGCAGGTTCAGATCTCTGTTTTCTGGTACCTCCTGTTGATGAGCACCCTGCAGCACCCGCCTTGCATTGATGGGCAGAATTTCAGAGGCGCAGAAATTCATCTCATGCCCGGGGTCCAACCAACGCAATCAAAAAGCCGTTCAGGACAATATCTTTGGGCTCTTCAAGAACACCACCAGAAAAAAAAAGAGCTGCTATTCTGGATAGACAGAAAGTCAAAGGATATTGCCAAAAGAAGGGAGAAATCAGACTGTTTGAAATGCTAATAGATGCACTTAGATTCCTGCCATTATGGATAGGAATCTTGCACTCAGAACTTATTTTTTGGGAATAATATCTGGGACCAGTGACCCTGATTATTAACAGAAATGGGGAAGAGGGGGAAAGAGGAAACAAGGAAAAGGGGTGTGAAGATAAAACTTTTCCATTACAGAAAAATACTTAACACTTGCCACTGGGAAAATATTATGAAACAAAATGCCAGAAATCTTTCCAACATTGTCCTGTCACATCATAAAACACAGGGTAGATCACAGATTCTGAAGCCTTGCCTGCACTGTACCCTGAACAACTACAATATTTTATCATATTCTTCAGTGCTGCTAGAAATCAAAAATTGATTTACCATCCAACCTAAACAAGATGCAGCAATCTGCATTCATTCAAAAATTATTTTTAAAATTATAGAAACCAGCCATAGACGACAAGAGGGACAGATTGATATTGCTGCCATCAGCAAGAACTACAGCTAAACCACAAGAAAGAAAATAAATTGTATTAAAAGCAATCAATCAAATGCAAAATCAAATAAGGAAAGCATATTACTCTCACGCTGCCAAATCTGGCCTGTCAAGCACAGAAAGTTCTAATGCAGGGTCTGTGCTGAAACCAGCTGTGATTCCTACAACTCTGAGATCCAGGAGGGATGGGGGAAGATCATCCCTGTCATTTGCAGCTGCCAGAACAAACCTTAAGCCAAGAGGAATGAGGAATGTCCAATAACCAGGGTTTATCCAATTTTCCCATTTCTGGAATTTGAAGATAGTATTCTGGTGGCATTCTGTTCAGCTCTGCCTCTTCTCTGTAACTAAAGAGAGCTTTTCAAAGCAGCAGCGACTGTTCAGATTGGTTTTCACTGCCAGTTTAGTCTTCTGCATCTCTTTAGTTATACAAAATCAACGTATCAATACAAAATTAAGGTCATGTCCCTATGTTACTCTTGCCATTCTGTACTGAGTTTTGGGAATTAAGCATTCAGGGGTTAAAGTCAACTGCTATTTAGCAATTGTGTAACTGCATAGGAGAGAGATTTCTCTTCAGCCTAAAATAAATGCTTCTCCCAAAAAACAATGCTAGTCAACGTTCCCATGAAAAAGTCTCTGTGGGGAATGATCTGAATGAGCGGATCCACCTCAGAGAATATCCTACATTTTGAGTCCATGTCAGAGAGAAGCAGCTGCTTTCCCAAAATAGCTAAAACCATGCTTTGGCACTGCTGCCTCTTCCAAATGTTTCTGTGATTTTTGTCTGCTTTTGATCTGAATGATGGAATAATTCTCAGTGAAGTTGTTGTAGTAAATTTTAGCCCTCCCTTGTTTGTCTTTAAAATGCGCCATCTTTAAAACACACACACCCTTTCCAATCAGATCTTTCAAAGAATGTTATTTTATTTGTTTCTTTATGGGATTTTTTAATGCCAGCAAGGAATAAAATAGGCAACAGATTTTTAGTGCATTTTATCAAAGTAGGAATAAAAGAGCTAGAGAATTACCTGTGATATATCATAAGTCTTTTCTGAGATAATTACCAAAAAATTGCCAGGCATTCAGGTAATTCCAGATTCCCTAAATGCATACAGATGGTTGTCTCTTAGCTACTGCACTTTGAATTTCAAGGAAAACTGCCTCTGTTTGCCCCCAACTGCTGCTCTGCTCACAGAATATATTAGATATCAAATTTCACATGCCTTTTTCTTTAATAAAATGACACAGGCAGCCCAATCCAGCAAAATTCTGCACTTGATGGCCTCTTTAGGTACTCAGTGCTTTACACAAAGTGATCAGGTATATGTGAGGTGATTCCCACAGCAAAAACAGTCTCTCTGGCAATTTGAAAAATGTACTTTTCATTTAGAAGCCAAGAAAAGACCATTGTATCACCAGTCATATCAGCCCTGCAGCAACTGAGAGCAAAGAAAAGCAGACTCTCATCACACATTGAGGGAGCTACAAATGAGTAACCAAACCTAGAACCAGAGTTACATTTCCCTAAACACCAATATCCCTTCAGGATTTGCAGGGCACCCATCACAAACTGCATCTGGGAGAGGACTGAGCATTACCTGGGCAGAAAAGTGAGGTGCAAGGCTTGGCTGCTGCAGCAGCACTGTTCTAACAAGGATATTCAGAGGTGTGGAAATGCCCCAGAGTCTGGGGGGATGGCAGGGTTACGTCCTGCTGCTGAAGAAACATTTGCAGAGGTGGGTGAAGTTCAGGAGTCCGTGGTCCTCAGTCATGAGCAGCCACCCAGCTCAGTAAGAAACTCTCCTGCACCGCAGCACTTCCATTTTGTTGGGAATGCAGGGTGGGAATGCAGAGCACAGCCAGCATGAGGACCTGGGACCACTGCAGCAGTAGGACCATGAGCAAGTTTAATCACTCAACATAACTGGGCCTCCTGCCATGCCTGACTTCCTTCCCGTATCTCCCACAAAACTGGGAGCTACCAAGGTTCAGAATACACTTATTCTCACAATATTAATCTCATTAACTGCATTAATGCAACACCCTGTGTATGGATGCGTTTTCTGTGAGAAAAGTTACAGCTCAGCTTTTCTTCGTCTCCTGCAGCCGCAGGATAGCATGGACCAGGCAGAGCAACTCCAGCCTTTGTGGAATTGTCTGGATTGCCAGACCATGCTCTCTCAATTCAGGTGGAAAAACCCATTTCTACTGGGTGCTGCATCCTGGTGCCTCCCACCAATACTAACTGCAGCCCCTGGAAAGGGCAGATCAATCCTGATGCACTCCAGACCTTATCTTCTCATCCCTAAGGCATGAATGTGAATATCTGGTGGGTGGTAAGTGGCTAAATTCATTAGCGGTTACAAAATATGTTGTGATCCTCAGCTGGAAAGATCCGTGTAACTGCAAAATAATGTATTATTTGCTTTGGCAATAGCACTCCTGTTTTGAATCTGGCAGTGAATAATTGGCAATTGCTTGGCCAAAGATAGACAGCCAAAAATAATAGTCACCAATGCCAAAAGAAAACTAGAGCAAAAGAATCGGTTATTTAATCACAGAAACTATTTTCATGTAATGAATAAAATATTTAAATAAAGTGTATGATGGAAAAGATACTCATTTGAAGGCATCCATGATGTGAGCTTTGGTCATAATGAAATAGATTTGAGGAATTACAAGCATTCTCCTGTATTTTTTGAGCTGCAATCATCTTTATTTTGCTCTGTTCATGTTGTGCTGTGCACATGCCCTCCAAACAAGGTCAGGCAACTGCACACAGTAGATGACGCTCCTCACTTCCCCAGCCCAGGTTCTCAGCTTGGTTTAGACAGATGAAATTTCACTTTAACTATCATGAATTTATGTCTAAATCATTCGTTTGTCATCTCATTTAACTTTTATGAGAAATCACTTTAAAAACTGAAATAATTCACTTGTAACTTGAATTTCTATGAAAGATTAATGCTGTTAAGAAAAAAAAAGTTCAAAAGATAGACTAAGAACTGTCTGCTTAAGATTATATAGAAATCCAATCAGTTACATTCTCTGCTCAGACTGAACCTGCACCAAGTTTCCCAATAACTTCCTAAGAAGGTTTTATTTAATCAAGAACAAGTTCCATGGAGCCCCAAAGGTCACAGTTTAGAAGGATTATCTGACCTAGACTTTGTATAAAGCAGATGGCTCTGTTTTATGGCAATTAGTAAGCAGGAACTGTGGTATCTGGTTATATCTTCTGATTCTCTGTTTATATGAAGTTATGTGAAACTGGAACCTCTTTGAAAGTCAAGCTGTGTGGAAACCATTTAAGACTATTTCATTTCTAATTATAGGCTTGATAAAGCCATTTTCATGCAAGAGCAGGATCAATGCAGAGCCTGTCAAACTTGTGAACATCCATCCATTGGTAAGTGCTCTGACTCTTTCAAAGGCTATCAAGAAGATAACCTTGACATGGGGAATGGCAATCTCGCTTCAAAGAAAATCTAAACCCTATCTACAAAGTTTAAATCAATCCTTCCCTGCAGCTTCAGAGGGGCAGCAAACTTGAATATTTATTAGCAAAATCACGGTTTGAAAATATTAATTTTTCACTCCCTTTCATTTCCCACTCATCCACAAATACATACATTTCCCATTGCCTAAAACAGGAAACTAAACTGAACTCTTGCTGGGTTCCCACACAGATGCAAGGTGGGCTGGTTTGCCAAGGCAGTCACAAACAGAAATGGGCATTTTTCTCCACGTGACCTCAAGGTATGTGTGGCCAGCTCGGCCCTAAGTGGCATGAGCCACCTCTGCTCCAAAGGAATGCCACCATGCTGGAATGTCACCAGGCCTGAGGTGACAGTGTCTGGGCAATCCGTGGGTTTTGTTATGTCCTTATATTGCAACAAAAGTTTTCACATTGTAAATCTTAGTTTTTCCCTCCACAAGAAACAAAAAAGCATTAACTGCAATTTAGTGACAGTTATGTATGAAGCAAATGGGAGGCTTTACAAATGAAAATTGCCTTTGCTCACAGTAGAGGACATGCTTTATGTAGAATTCATACATTTGCAAGCAATCAGTTATGTTTCAAAATCTAAAGAGACATTTTTTAACTCAATCACTGATTTAAAATATGTTCTTGTACCATTGTATGCTTTAGA
Organism: Pardalotus punctatus; assembly: GCA_013400915.1. Classification (NCBI taxonomy): domain Eukaryota; kingdom Metazoa; phylum Chordata; class Aves; order Passeriformes; family Pardalotidae; genus Pardalotus; species Pardalotus punctatus. Next base: position 93,002 of record VZTX01001913.1, on the reverse strand, counting down.
ATCAATTTCAGAAAAGAAGGTGCAATACAGACAAAAAATTGGCTTTGATAAAAATCACATACACATCTAAAAAAAGAGCATGAAACACGTTTTAACTCTGAAAATATTATGGGGGGAAAGCAGCTGCAGAACTGCTCCTGTCATACAGGGAAATAATTACATTATTGTATCCCAGTAGTATCTGAAAAAAATTTTAAAACTCTATTAAAATTCAACCCTAAAAATGTTTCTGGACTAGGACAGTATGGTGAGGGGTTTGCAATGCCCTAAATAAAGTGGTCTCCTCACTTAAGGATGGAGATGTGCCAACAAAAAAATTTGAGTGGCCCAGAACTGTTTTTATACTGGTGCAGTAGAACTACCAACATCTCTCTGCCAATTGAAGTTTCTGTTACCTTCACAGACATGCAGAAATATTTTCCTATTAGCGGAGTTTTACTCATTTTGCTGTATCTGATTCTCAGCCCACTGAGAGCTCAGTAAATTTTCTCTGCAAAAGCAACAAGGAGCTTTCTATCAGGTCTTGTGAGAGAATTTCGGCACCAAGGGAACCCTTTCAACACCATCAGGGAATGGTAACTCTAGATGTCATTAGGATGCACAGATGAAGTGTAAACACCCTGTAGAGATGGTTTTGTGATATACTGGGAGAGAGGCATCAACAATAAATGATGAGCAAAAGAAGTCCAGGACAATTTTTGACATACATAGAAATGAAAACACTTTTACAGTGTAACCAATGAAATGTATTCCTAACACATATTAAAGGCAGAAGACAGCTTAGAATGGACTAAAGAAAGAGAAATGCAGTAACTCAGTGATCACAATCCATAGTAAGACTAAAACTGCTGGTGCCAATTGTGAATTTCACCCAAATTCCTTGCAAAGTATATCAAAGCTCCAAACTAAACCTAGAAATTACATCTGATCTTCCCTGTATTTCCAAGCATTCTTATTTCCACATCACAGAAGACCTGGGCACAGACACAGCTGAAGTTGGTTGAGTCTCCCTAGTTTAGCATTCCCATCCACAGCTGAGTCACTCCAGTGAGTCAAGCGGGGTCTTAACCCACAACCCTTACAAACAAAAAAACCAACTTTTCAGAGTAGGTTTTATGATCATTGTAGTCTACCACGGCCTGTTTCACAGCTGGGAGGTGGCTAAAAGCACATGGGAAGGGGAATTATTTGGACTACTCTGTTGGTTAAAACACAATAATTTAAACACTTCTCACCTCGTGACTAAAAGTTGAATCAATGTGAATCTTGCTTAGTATTCTTCCAAATCAGCTAATCTCATTTATAATTAGTTAGATTATTGGTTTTGTCATTCATTTCACCTACACAAGTCTCTCCTTCAGAGACTTGTCTCTCCTGTATTAGCACATGCAAGCTTTCCTGACATCCTGTGTGTAATGGATTCTATCACTTTCTGCTGGCTCAAGGAGTTTCTTCAATTACTCTGAACAGGAGGAAAGGTGAGACTTCCTTTGCACAGTGGGTAGGAACAAAAGTGGAAAAAAACAAAAAAAGCTCTCTATCACAACATTCCCAACGGTCAGAAAACAGAACCCACATTAAATAGAACACAAAACCATAGCCCTCCAATTTAAGCATGGAACTAGGCAGTGGGGAAAAACTGAGTTTTGGGATAAGAGAAAAAGAGAAAGGATGTAACCTTTGGTTGGCTCAGAGGAATGAAGGTGGCTGCAATATTGCCTTATATTGGGTCTGAACATCCACAGTTCATCACCTCTGCACAGAGAGTTCCACATGTGTACTCTGTCCCTTGGCTTTGCTCAGCCTGGCCCTTCCCTGCTCTTTTTGAGCTCTTTAAACATGCCTTTGTCAGATTTTGAAAAGTGCCTGAAGATGGAAACCGCTTTTGTAAGACCGATATGGGAGCCAGCCCTGTCTGACCACACATCCAGCACCTAAGGAGGTGCCCAAAGAACTTCCCATGCTTATCATCTGTGCCTTCTGCAAAATGCAGAATCACCACTGACTGCAGAAACTGCAATCTGCACCCTGAGCACTCGCACTGCTGTCCTGGTGCTCACAGTCACCCGTGCAGTGGGATGAACACAGTATTCAGGTGGTATGAAAACGATATTCAGGTGCTTAAGTGCTTGCAGGCTCAGGGACAAATTTGGAAAGAGACTAAACAAGTTTGCTAAGGGATTTTTTAGAAGAGGGAGGCTTAAAATGGAAATTTCAATCAGACCACGGTTCTGAGCTGAATATTTTCCTTCTCCCAGCACTGCCTTGCTGGGTGTTGGACACAGGGCTCGTGGATTCCTCGGGCAGCAGGCAAGTTCCACACCTACTGCAACCCAGCACAAAATCTATTGCGGAAAGTCCCATTGCTGAGAGTCAGAGCATCCGGACTGAAGAAGGGATGAAAATGACAACGTCCTCAAAAACAGAGAGCAACAAAAGCCAAAAGACACCAAAGGTCTCCATTCTCCTTCCCAAGGTTGCTATATTTAAGTCCCCCTCATTGAAACCAACTAAATATATATCCCGTAGACTTAAGGGGAGGACACAAATCAGGATGCTGCTGAAAATGAGTGGCCAACCTCAGTGAAGTTCCATGACATACAGGAGGTCAGTACTTGCCGTTTTACCTCTAAAAGTAGGTAAATCTGATCAAAAGACCATTTATGTTTTTAAAAAAGCAACCAAGATTAAGTCTATTTCTAGAATAAATTCTCATTGCTAAAAAAGGCAGATCCTTTTTTTACAGGAATCTGTTAAGAAATGGAATCATTCAAACTATATTTGAATTTTTCTTCGCAAAGATTGTACACATGCTTTAATTAAATTTCTTTGAAGAATTGGACCATAAGATTGGGACGGATAAGAAAATTTTAAAACTATTTTAGGATAAACCACACACTCCATTTTACACAGCCAGAATGGAGAGGTCTTCCTGCATATCTGTCCACCTAAACATTCTTTAATTCTGATGATAAAATTGAGCCTTTAGTAGTGTTTTCAAATGCTGTCTCTGCATTCCAATTGCCAGTGTGACAGTCTGGTAGAAAAATAAAGTCCCTTTCTGCTGGCATAAGCCTCTCTGCATGTAATGAAAAATAAAAGATCTGAAGTCCTTGACATAGTTTCAGTAATACTTAATTCTGGATTACTGAATCAAGTTAATAGCTTTAAACGATTTTCCTTAAACATGTTGAAACACATATTGTATGATTTTACAAAGAACAATTCATCTAAATGCTAAAGATAAGATTTTTCACTCTACTAAAGCAAAATGTTCCTTAGTTTCAACTTTCCTGTGCAGAATATGCACAGCTAATATGTAAGAACAAGTGACAGATTGCTCATAGTTTCTATTTTTTCTAAGCTATTTCCTTCATCTTCTCCTGAGCCAAATTTTTATTGGCTAAAATTAATGGACCCCAAAATGACCCCATCCTAGTTAGCAACAAATATTTCATGGCAATTTCAAAAACAAGTAAGATACTACTAACTTCCCAGCACAGTTTATGCAAAAACATGGATTTCCACCTTTTGTTTCAGTTTGATACTCATGCTCCATTTTTTTTTACCTTAGTTATTTTATTATTGGTAGGAACTACACATTAAAACTTCTGCATGTATGGAATTCCTTCTCTGTGTTTCTGAACTGAGACTAAATAAGACGTGACATCACACCTTGTACAGTTTCTCTTTCCATGTCAAATGCAGACAGAAAAATGCACTCCAAGTAGAAGAAGCTTTGAGGGAAATGTCAGCCAAAAGACTCTTTATTGAGACTTCAGACACCTCTTCTCATGCCTAAAATGTGGATGGATGCTGGTGGGTCAGGAAGCAAGAAGTCATTATTCAAACAATCCTGTGCCCATTACTCATCACTCTCAGTACATCTCTAAGTGCTGCCTCCATAAGTACTTTTTTTGACACTTGGAGATGGCCCTAATCATTTTGATGAACACTAAGGAATTCATCTATCAAAATACATGGCAACTGAATCAACATCACCCTGTTATCTTTGAGAAAAAAAGCTAAAAGCAGTTCTGTAGATAAATTTTAGAAAAAGAGGAGGGGCCACAAAAGAGAGAAGGGAAACCCTAGAAATAAAAATTAACTCTTTTCCCGAGCCTTAAATCAGATTTGAAAACTGTCATTTGTCCAATTAACACAGTTTATTTTTGTTATTCATTTTCATGTTCTTCTGGGCTCTGGCAAGGATCATCAAGACAAGTATCAAAATACCCTGAAAATATTGTATATACTTCTTGATTGGGAACAGGACCTAAAAGAAAGATCTCAGGTTTCTCTACCTAACTGTCATTTCAGAACAAGATTTTTCCACACTGTAAGAATTCAATTGGACACAAGAATCTCAGCCAAGATTTTCCAAGTCTTTTGGTGCTTCTCCTAGCCCAAGTTAATTGTTCTGAATTTCCTCAAGTATTCATGTATTAGGAATGTAATAGCAATACTTCATGCTTTGCAAAAACATCAGGGTTTAACAGACAATTCATGGTAACTGAACAGAAAACAGGGATGAGATAATAAATTAATTGGAAATTAAAAAATAACTGAAAACTGTTCCAATATTCCAGATTGATTTTATGCCTTATTAATAATTAACAGCAAAGTGCTAGTTAGCATTAGTGTAAGGAGGAGTGAATGCAAACTGATTCAGAGAAAATGCCTCAAAATCACCTATATTTCTTCCCTTATGAATTTTCTTTTTCTGTCTCTTATCGTAACACAGACTCTGCCCAAATTTCTATAGCCTTACTAATATCTGACAGAACATAGCCTGAGGTGATACAAGAGCAGACTGAGAGCAGGGCTCTGCAGCTCGAGCCACACAAGGACATTTCTAAAAGGCAAACAGTATTTCCCGTGTTTCAATGAACCCATTCATTTTGGGGAGATGGAAAGTGAGCCCCGAGAATCAGACACAGCCCGTAACCACTGCCCCCTCTGTTCGGCACTCAGGACCGAGACTTGCACTGCCAGCCATCTCTGCCGGAAGGATGCTCCCCACATTGCCCACATCCAGCGCGAGAAAGGGATTTCTCACGGGCCTTTGGGCAGTTTAACAGCCGTGCCCCTGACGGTCCCTCGCTGGTATCACCTGCCCGGGGTTAACACAGCCTCTCCGGGGTGAAGCGGTGCCCTCGGAGGAGCTGCCGGGAATTCAGGAATGTCGGTGCGCTGATGGGGCAGAGCCCAGCACGCACCGTGCCCGTTAGCGCAGCTGCTTCCTCAGCAGCGCTGTCACTGCCTCGGGCTCAGTGCGAGCGCAATGGCTGACAGAGTGGGGAAACTGCAAGGGCATCATTGATCTGACAACACTCCTGCTCCTTGCTTGAGTTGCTTTGCACTCCATCAGCAGAATCTGCAGCCGCTCTCCTCGCTGGCGTTCCCCTGCCTTTCCCAGGGCACGCTGCCCGCTCCCTGCAGCGCCGGGGCTGGAGCGACCCGGGCTCACAAACTCTGATTGATGATGCACTTCCTAAGGAAGCAGCAGCAAGTAATAAAGATGGCCTTAAGACATGATTTATGGGTGTTTGGCAATTCAGACTCGCACTCACGCTGCAGGCTAGCTAGGGACAGGGGCAGCGAGAGTGGATGCTGGTGATCTATCAGAAAAGCTCTGGTTCCAAGCCAAGGACTGGTTAGTCAGAGGGAATAAAATACAGAGCAAATGCAGTATCAGAACTCAATGTAGAGATGTATTTCATTTTATTTTGTGCTTGTCAGAACTACAAATTTTAAGTGTTTTCAACTAACTTCAGGAAAGAGCAGTAAATAAAAGAAAACTCATTCAGAATCGAAAAAAATACTGCTTCTGAGGAATTTTTTAGGAAACTAATTTCGAAAACAAGGGATTAAGACACTAACACGACTGAACTCATCAACAAGATAAAAAATGCTTTGTCTGTCCGCCATAAAGAGATGAGGAATCTGAACTTGGACCCTTACAAAGGTCAATTCTGCAAAGACTCAGGTAAGAAAATAGTAGGGCACCATCTGCCACTCCTTGATTGAGGTATAGCATCTTCAAGGCCCCTGTGAAACACAGCCCCAAAACCAGAAGTTCTGTTCTTGGTTTCCTGTTTGGTTTTCTAGGTAAAATCATTTAAGAATGTGATTAAGATCTCCAGCTGCTTTAAATGCTAGGGGGATTTTTGAATAACCAAGCTCATTTATAACATGTTCTTTGCTCTTCTCCTCCAGACTGGGGATCAAAATCACTGATCTCTTTTTAGTTTGGCTTGTATATCCAAACCAACAGGAATTTTTTTTAAAAAAACAAAATTTAAAAATTTTTAAAAAGGAGAGAAATCCTCTAGGGAAAGGAAGTCACTTTAGCCACTGCACAGATACAACTCCTCTTTTCCTCCCCAGCAGCAAATGAATCTGAATGGTCACCTTATCTAGTCCTATTTGGATATAGTAAGAGATTTTCAGAGCCCTCAGGAAGCCAGAACATTGCATCCATGGCAAGAGACCATCTACACAAAACCCTGAAAATGTGTGAAAAGTGTCTCTGCTCATCATTCTTTTTACTTCTAAAATGTGATCACTGGAAGGGTTTGTGCAAATGCACATTCAGTGGCCAGTGGACAAGGCTCTACCCAGCACCAAAATCCCTGACTGACACCTCCCCCATGTGAGGGACAAACACAAGTCTGATGTTTTTATATGGAAATACAAAATAGGCTACATGTTGGATTTGTTTTTGTATAACTCCCGGTTTACTGTGTGGTCCAATATGAAATCCTTATTCCTGTGAAATAACTGTTTTCTGATCTCTCTCCAGAAAGAAACCCAGAGAAACATTTTCATGGCCAGAAGGAATTATCAGAAGATTTCATCATGCCTTAGTTTATGCACATATGTGAGACAAAGGATCACTTAAGTCAACTCTTTCATTGATCTAAATTTTATTGTGCCCAGCAGAAATGGTATTTTTCCTATCTGAAAGTAGCGTCACACAATCTGTTTCACTTTGACTTAATTGAGAAAATACAACCCATTTTTTAACTACTTTTTGATATAACACATATGCCTAAGCATTCTTGTTTGCTTTTAATTTTTCAGTGTAAGAGTTCTTAGCGTTTCTCTGTTCTCAGTTGCATACGATCCAGCCAAAGCCAGCCAATCACAACTCCTGATGTGGCTGCATACCCAAGGCAGTGGTTCCTTATTTAGTTACAGTCTGAGTGGTATCCCAGACAAAGTATATTTATGTTAATATTTCGCTTGGATTTTCTCTTTCTTCACAAAAATTTGTACCTGTGTAATCCCTTTACTTTAGGTGGAGTCACTCCTGGGTTTTATTGTGACACAGTCAGAGGAGAATGAGGCTTAATGCCTTTACAATGAGCTGGAAGTGTGCTAAACCCACTTGGGAAGAGTTTCAAGGCAAGTGCAGTAAATGCATGACTTATCATGTTGGGATAAGCACTGCATTTTGAAGGAAGCAGTGTAATGGTATCTCATGAGAGCAGTTCCTATTAATTGCAAGTTTTGCGTGGCTTGGATTTATTAAAGTCCTGACTCTATTGCCAGTTGCTGCCATATGTAGTCTATAATTTGTGAAACACAAGGCTCTACATTTCCCAAAGACATTCCCTCTAATCATTTGCAAATTTAACAACTTCAGCACAAAGAGATGCTTCCTAATCAGGACCAGCAACCTGGCCACTGGCAAAACCAGCATACAGACAAGAAACAGTAAAAGCATAAGTGCATCTATCTATAAAAGCAGTAATACTGTTCAAATAGATTTAGTAAGAATTTTCAACTGTTCCACACCCCTCTGTTCTGGATTTTGGGACACTCGGACAGAGGAGGTGCTTCCTAACACGGCAGTTGTTGCCAGGAATGGGAGGAAGAGCTCTGAGGAGCTCTCAGGGAGGGCAGTAAGAGCTGCCCACACCTCAGCAACACCACCCCGAGACCTTCCAGCAGCAGGGCAGGGAATAAACACCTGCTGTGGTGCAATGCAGAAAAAACTCCGTGGAGCAGAAAATTACTGCAGGGGCGATGGGGTTCACCACCAGCACGCTCACAGGTGCATTAATGCTGGAAAATTCCTCATCCCTACAGGGATGCCCGCAGTGTTGACAGGCTGCTGGATGAAGCCCACACAGCCTCAGTTTGGCATCAGTGTTAACCAAATCCCAGTTATTTTCCTCACCTTTCACTTAAAAGTGGTTTCATTTGTTCTTCTAAAACCCCATTCTACTAGCTACCACGCACCAATCTTTACTGGAGCTACGTCAGTCCATCCCCCCAGTCCTTCATTTTATAAAATTTAACTGAAATGACTGCAATTTAACTGATTGCATTTGGTCTTTTCTAACTAATTTAACTTTTTTTTTTGTTTTTTTACATTGACACTAATCTTTTGTTACAGCACAGAGACTTCAATATTAGAATTAATATTTCATAGCAAGAGATGTTAAAAACAAAGTGAATTAACTCTTCTCCATAAGAAAGCAATTTTTTCCCCTAGTTTTTCCTAAAGAATTTTTAACACAGGAGTTTTTATTACAGGACAGTGAAAGAAATTGTAAATTAAATGTAGCACTTCAGAGTTTTCAGAGCATTTATGAGATCACGTAGCCACCTCCGCCATGTGTGTCTCTGACAACATTTCTCCTAAGTGTACTTCACCTCTCTTTAGCCAGGTTAAAGTCTTTATCCTATTGGCTTCCATGGCCCATGTAATAGAGCAAATTGAAAAATGCCTTTATTTTACTAGGAGGTATGTGAAGCATTTCTACATGAGCAATAAACACTTTTCCCACATTTTCTAGATGCATTTATGGTATGTATCCACAAGCATATATATTTCTTGGTGAGCTTGCAAAAACATAAACCAAAAAGCATTTCTTTGAAGGGAAATTTGCATTTTCTTTGTAGTAAGCGAAAATACATATGTTGATCCAGTAATATCCTCAGGAAAAAAAAAGTAAAACAGTAACACCAAATATGCTCAATCTAAGTCTAGGGGGAAATGAAAAGCAGCAGAAAAGTCCAGACTGCTCTGAACAAGGGCATGTTTGATCTGCATGTAAAAGGAGCATTTACAGCATTCACAGCACCAGCTCACATTGATGGACAGGAGGTTTAGACTTTGAGCTGGACTTGGAGGAATTTAGTTAAAAACATGCATCCCCTCGCCTCAGAGATGAAAGCCACTTCTCCTACCACATGATCTCCTGTCTTTCTTGTGCTGCTGTCAGACATTTCAATATTTCTGTGTGTCAGAGAGGCAAATCTGCATCGATGGGACAGGCTGGGGAAAAAGCATCAAAGTTTTCTAATTTAAATAAATAAATAGATAAATAAACAGCCCCATAAAATTCACCTACACACTTGTTGAAATGGTCAGTCTGTTTTTGTAACCTCCACAGAAGCTGCTTTGGCAAACATTGAAATGTTTCTCCAATATTCTAGACACCCAAATAGGTTCTGTACTCCAAAGTCATTGAGGTTTTCACTTAATTTCATTCATAAAACTTCTCCTTCTAGTCCTTCTGAAGCTCTCTGTTCTGTCTATGAACAGGAAGACTCGAGCAAACGCAAAGGTAAAAATTCAAAGTCCTGGCAATCACCTGACATCAACTTTCTTTGTACCAATCGCTGCTTTTTTGCTAATTTTAATATTTCACTTTGACTTGAGCTCTAACAGTAGCATCTGGAAAATGGCCAGGGGCCTTGCTGTACCTGGTGGAGTAGAAACAGCCATTTCCTCAGAAAGTTTAGAATCTTAAGAGCCAAAAGAAGTGAAATTAAACATGATTATGTGTCATGCTCAGGCTTTGACTGCTAAAGGTCTGAGCTCCAGTCCTGTTCTAGCCTTACTCACAAGACCAGCCAACCTTTCTACATTTAGAAAACCAGAAGCCTTTCTTATTAGCACTTCAGCCTTAATTTCAGTGCTAAATTAAATATTACCAATATATATTACTTTGAAGTAACTGAATTACAAAAAATTGATGCTATACATAATTTAAACAGGGAAATCAACATTTTTTTGCTAATATACACAAGTATTTTCCTAGAAAAATCATAATCCACACTTAAACAGGTATTGTAATACGTGTATAGCACTATTTTATACTCTGTGCAACAGCAAGTCAAGCAGCACTTCCAGGCTACCAGTGACCAATTTCTCCTAATTTAGCAAAGAAGGAACAAATGTGGCCAAGAAGAGAAGGCCAATCTTAAGCCTACAGTGTTTGATGCTGGCAGCAGTTACACAAAGCTGTGGAAATAGCTAAGGACACATGAAATCTTCTGTCCTTGAGTTCCACTTGTCACCATAATGATTCTGGCAGAGTAACAGAGCTCAGCTCTTGACTCGTTCTGGTCCTGCCCTATCGACTTCAGGCTCAATAATGTAACAGAAAACTGCTCTCTACTGCTGGCATTGTCTATCACAATATGCTGCCAAACTGCCTCTCACAGAGCAGTGGTTTTGTTGCTTTTGATGAGACTTTTTAGTGGACATTCCAAGAACAAGTGAATTCTCACAGAATTGCAATAATGTTTCCCTATACCCATGTTCTCTATGAATATTACCAGAAGTATTGCTAATAAAACAGTGCTTCTAAAACACTTTTAAAACAATAAATTTTTTCACGCAAATTAGATATGTGGCATTCCCTATACTGGAAGCATGCATTTGTTTTATTATTATTATTTCATATGCAGCAGTGAAAAATCAAAATTGTAAGAAGTATTCAAATAGCATTTGCTACTCTTCATCACTTCTCTGAGATTCTGCCTTTGGTGAAGGCTACAAGGATAAGGCTCTACAGTAAAATGAAGGGGGACACCAGTCTTCCAGTAAAATAATCCCTAAAATGCAGAAGAATTGCACAAGGGCAGTGTTTCATTGATATATAAGACATACAGGACAAATAGGACAAAAATGCTTTTGCAAACAACTCTTCATCTTCATCAGGATCCTTTCTTGCCTTCCCTCCTGCCTATTTTTTTCTTATATGAATTCCACCTTAACAAATTCTCAAATGAATGCATTGCCTAAAAATTCAACATTTTGCATGCCAAGTGGAGGAAATAAATTTTTGAAACTATACTAATCTTTTGCATATCACTTTAAAGCATTTCTCATGTACTCCTGTTTATTCCCGTTTTAAATGGCTCGACAGGGGAGCAGAACCATGACTCAGCGGACCAAGCACATCACAAATACTGGAAGAAATAGGCTCTACATATTTTAACATCTTTATATATGCCACACGTGGTTTGTTTGAAAAAATTAAAATGCTTCTTTTGAGAAACTTCATCTCTCATCTCAAATTGTATTGCTAAAGTCTAGAAAACCTTTTTTTGAAAGGGAGTAGTTAAAAAAATGAGTCACCTACCCCACATTAAAAGCAGACAAATAATGTAATTCTTTTACAAGCAGCTAGTTGCCAAATTTATAATACATAACTACAAAATATATTTTTACTATTAAAAATGTTATCCAACTCAAACACAGACTAATTTAAAGAGGAAATTTTTCTTTATGCTTTCTTATGGAGAAGATAAGGCAGAAGTTTTGAAGGTTCTTTACAAACATTTAACACAGTATTCAAAACAACAAATCTATGCATTTTTCTATGATGTAAACTATCACCTGTTCTCTCACTGTGCCCAGAGAATTCAATCCTTCTGCTTACTCAGGTATGGGATTTTCATTTATGTTTTGAGCCCAGAAATTGTCAGTGTAACCCCCGTGGACATAAGAAGACAGGTACCAGCGAGAGGCAATGCAGACAGAGCTGTCTGCAGGTCTGGGGAGCTCAGACCCACAAGAATCAATCAGAAAGAACATCCAGATTCTTTTTGCAACCTTTGAAAGTTTTAGATTTCAAACTGCACTCAGTTTAATTGATCCTACTGACTGGCCCCCTACCTGGATGGAGCTGTGCCAGAGGAGCCGCTACTGTGGCAGCCAAGCAACAACATTCTGCATGCTCACAGTAAAACTGAATATTCTTAATTTCCTTCCAATCCAGTTGTGTGGACATCAAGGCCTAATTGCAAATGCATCCCAGCTAAGGTGATTTTTTTCATTGACTCCAGAGGCCTTTAACTCAAACCCTAATCTACTAATTCAAACCACACACCTGACCCCTGCCCTGCCAGTAAGAATTGATAAGGAAATTGAACATATAAGATAATGTCAAAAAAAAAAAAAAAAAACCCAAAAACCAAAAAAACACAACAAACCAAAAAAAACCACCACACAGAAAAACCCCAACATATACCAAACAACTTAACAACAGCAAATCCCACCCCAACCCTGAAATGTCAATTCCTGTTCTTGAGTTTGGAATTGGGACTGTTGCTCCCAACAGAAGTTCACTTTCAGCACAAGCTATGATGTAATCGAGTCTACTGCCCTGAGACTTTTGTTGTAGCTCCTCTGGGAGGAGTTGTCAAATTTGACTGACATTTTCTGTTTTGTTGGATTACCTAATGATAATGAATTTAGTGTAGAAAGATTCAATTTAAACATTCAGGATGCTGATGAAGCTAAATCAAACAAGCTACACAAACAGAGAGTCATTTTATTCAACTCTCACCCAGCCCAGAGCATACCCCAGTGGTGCATGAAGTCTGTTATTTATTGATCATGGAGAATAACCAAAACCAGTCATTTCAATTTTACCTCTTATAAAACTTAAACATGAGACTCCTAAATTGTGCGGGTCCAAGTCAGTCTAAGCACATTTCAGGGGAGAAGCTTCTGCCAGATTCAGTCACTGTACACAGCGGTTTTAGGTCAGTGCAATTAGCTGCAGAAAAGACACTTTTAATAGCGTAAATCTAAAAGCCCTCAAAACTCCCAGCCATGCAAAAAATACATGTAGAACACATAAAAATGCCTTCAACTGACTTTAACAAAAATCAAACGAACACCAAAACTCCCTTTGTAATTTCCTATTACAATAAACCTTCTAGCCAGCTATATGTAAGGAAAGTGCCCCAGCAACTGCATCATTCAATGAATTCAGCACACATGGAAATAATAACAGATTACAGATACAACAGGAGCATACAGAGTACTTGCCTTTAGATATTGCAACTTTTCAGCAAAAAGTATGCGAAATTGTAATGAAGGACAAGCACTGGAAGATCACAAAACCTTTTGTTTTAGTGAAAGACTGTAATGTATACAGGTCAAGTTGTCATAAAACTATATAGTTAGATTATTTTTTTTTTGGTCAGCTTTACCAGCTTTGAATCTTGGTAATTCAAGCACCTCACAGGTCAGGTGAGCAGCAGTTGGCTCTGGCTGGCTCGGTGCCCCATCAGACAAACACCCAGGCTATCACCAGGGCATCACTAATGAAAACCCACAGGTTACAGAAGCTTAAAGTTACACTGAGAAACAATCTGTTTGGTAGATCTGCCCAAGAACGGCTGCCAGATCTTTTACTGACAAAATTTCAGCCCATTTCTGGAACAAGAGTCAGTCAGTATTTCATTTTACAAATTGAAAAAAAAGAAAAAAGTTTGTCACAATTGTCTTTAAAAACGTAATGTAAAAAATATCCATTTCCTGTATATTTAGGTCTTCAGCTCCAATACTCAGGTCTACAGTTGAGTGCTGAAATCACCTTACTGACCTCAGACCTACAGAGACTTATCTCAGTTGAAAATCTGGCTCACAAAGTGAGGTCTGAAAAAGATGCTGAGAATCTTTTCTGAGATTGAGATTCATTGTTCTTGCTCTGAAACATAGAAAGGCTCTCTCATTTCCAAGAACACCAGCCTCCAGCCTCAAACACACCAACTGGGAAATTCCTGGCCTCATAATTCTGGTAACTCTGTCCATCTGGATGTCATCACTTTGGGTGTATGATGGACTCATCTGATTATGTAATATTGGCGCATCAGTGGATTTTCAAAGAGTAAAAAAAAAAAAAACAAAAAAAAACCAAAAAAAAAACCAAAAACCAAGCTGCTCTGTGCAGTAACTCAAATAAAAGGAACAAAACTACCAAAATGGTATAAGAGGCTGGAAAACCTGAGCATCTCACAGTAGAAGACACAGAGCTCAACTAATTTTTTAGTTCATTGAAGAGACTGAGATGCCAATTATAGGGCAGAAAATCCTGGCCTTATAAGTTGTTCAATGCAGTAAAAAAGTCATAATGGGGAAAGAAATGGCTGAAAGCAGAAGCCAGACAAATTCAACATTAAAATTAGCACAAATTGACAGTTTTAGCGGGAAATTAGAAGAAACTACCAAGAAACCCTCCACCATTCAATTTTTTCTACTATGACTGCATGTCTTTTTGAGAGGTATATTTCAGGCAAAATGCATATTTGTGGGCCGTAAATGGATAAAATCAACCAGTGTGCAATACAACCTGCTTGTAGAGCCTTTAAAAAAATCCCCAAAAATCTATTAACTGCACTGGCCAAGCAGACAGAAAGGCCTCAGAGCGCACACAAACACAGTGCTGGCACGGTGGGGTGAAGCAGGGTTTGTACAAAGCTGGAAAGACTGGCCTACGGACAGAGATATGTCTGGGACTTGCAGCTGTGCAGAAACCAGAAATATCATAAAGGAAACCCACAAAATCCCAACAAACATTTATATAGCTTCTTCTTGACTTGCACATTCCCCAGAAGTGCTTTCCACAAAATGAATGACCTGAAATCAGGTTAGAAATCCAATAATTCTGAGTTCAGTTCATTAATTAGAAGCACCAGCAGGGGCAGCTATTAGCAGGTTCACTGCTGGGCAGGAAGGAACATTGCTCAAAACACATCTCCTGTACCTCTGCAGGTTACTTTTACTGGGTTGTCTTTGGCCTGTTAAATAATAAACATTGTAAGAAGGTACAGCTTCACATATCTTCCATCAGAGCCATCAGCTCAACCTATTTATCACTCAAAGTGCCTTCATTCCTTAATTTAATGCTTACTCAACCACTCTGACAATAGCCGGAAGAGAGCATCCATTTGAAAGAACAAATTCCGACTATGCTGCATTCCAAAATGAAACTTGTTCTGCCCTGAGACATCCATCTTATTCATCTTAATAAAGCATCCATCTCTATTTATCTTAGAAGTCTTATTATTAATGTCTGATCTGGATTAATTTAAAGGGAAAGAGGTTACAAATGAGGTTAACTGTGATAAGGCAAATCAATCTTTTGGTATTGTGGTAACGCAATCTCGTTAAGAAATAAAACATCCCCCTTTATGCTCTTGTGCCTCCCTTCATTTCTGTAAACATAGGAGCCTGGGTGGCATGTTTTACCTCGATCTCTCTTACCCACAACTCTCACTGTGGGGATTCTCTGCAGTGGACTCAAGGTGGGTAGAGTAGTCTTCATCTTCTCTAAATGAAGAGTGAATTGTTTAATAGCAACCTCTACTTCTTCAGTGGTTTGAATTAAAAGAGATGGAGGCATCTCCCACATCAGCAGAATGTCTGTCACCAGCCCTCCACTGAAAACTGAGCACACACAGATGGGTGAGGGAGAAAAAGTAGAGGGATGACATTTAGAGGGGATGAAGGCTCATCTCCTGACATATCCTCAAGCCTAGGGAGTGAAACACAATTTCCTTTGCAGTGAAGTTCACTCAGCACTCCAGAGAGTGCACAGAACTCCAGGTCAGCCCTACCTGGACGAGAGGGCAGATTCTGTTAGCAAACCAATTTAACTGGCCACACTGGACAGCTGAAAGCAAACCAGTCTCCTAAAACAACCAAAAATCAATAAATTAATGAACAGCCACAGACCCAAAACAAAAGTCCACAGCAAGAGATGCTGCCAGTCACATTCTACTTCTTATCAACAGGAAATTAAAAAATAGGAATTGAGGATTAACTGGGAAAAAGGGTTAAGCATTTTGATACATTTTCACTTTAACGTAATAATTTAGGTAGCTGTAGTAAAAGCTGTCATGAAGATCAAGATTATGCAGCTGTTCAGGTACAAAGAACTCTCTGGCAAGGAGAAGCTTTAAAGTCAGAGAATCTCTTGATGTCTAAGACTTGAATAATGTTACCTGTATTTCTAATAACTCCTCACTCATCCATCTAAGTCATAGAATATCACTCATCCTTCTATATCACAGAATATGTGAAATATTTGAAGAGAATATTCCTCAAGAATATTATTCTTGAAGATAATCAGCACCCAGGTGTGCAATGGGATAGGCAGAAAAAAACCCAACAGAGAGCAAGGAAAAAGGAAGAGAGTTTTGTTCAGACTAAGCTGGATCACACAGCAGTGCACACACTACAGGCACACTAAATCCTTGGCTCTGTTTTACTCAACAGGCAGCACCAGCTCTTATCCTCACTGGTTTGATCCCAATTGTATGACCTATGGCATATAGGAACTTCCCTTTTTTCCATAATAAATTAAAGGTAATAAGGTGAAACTAATCAATGGAACCATAAAGCCATATGGTATTGTGGTCCTGGATGGTAAGTTTATACTCTGAGAATCTGCAAATTAGCTGTGAAAATAAAAAAAAATTAAAAAAACATTTAAAAATAGATCAAGCAGAGATAAAAGCCTTGGAACACATTGTAAAAATTACAGATCCCCAGACCCATTAAAGTGAACTAAAAGCAAATGACAATGTGACGGGCTAGCAACTTTATCAAATTCAGTAAAAAGTCCATTTCTTTCTTTATCCAAACAAGGGTCTGTGATCATGAGCACCCCACAATGTCATATGTTATCTAGAAAGCCACACTGTGTCACCAGCTGATAACCATCACCAGGAGTCCAGTTTCCATCTCAAGGGAAACTTCTGGGACTATCTCTGGTTCATGACTGGGTCAGGTCACTAAAAGTTTTCACTGACCTGAACCTGATCCAAACCAAAGAATTGAAATTCCTGACCTGCTCACCCCGAGGAACAACTCTAATGAAAAACTGATACAGAATCATACAGTAGAGCAAGAGCACGACTGGAGAGCAGCATCTGTCTGAGACAGCTTCAGAAGAGCACCTGTCTCTTTTTATCAGGAGATCCCCTGTGTTACCACGGTACGGACTCAAAGCGAGTCTTGCTGTCGGGAAGCTATTCTGCTCATTTTATTGAGTTAGTCTAATAAAAATATGGGAAACTGAAGTGCATTTTCAGGACATTCATGGTAATTTGTTTGTAAAACCTCACTTCCTTAGTGTTCCTCCTTAAAATCAGTTTTTAAAGCAGCCTAAAACCACTTAGAAAAATAGTGTTATTATTTTTCATTAAAATAGAGAGTGAACAAACTACATTTCTGGCAAATTCTAGCTCTCTGTAACATAAATTTCCTAAGGTAGTCTTGCAATTTGACATGCTGGCTGCTTCAACAGCTCTATACTGTCAGTAAGAACTTACTGAAATGCACTTCAATCTCATAGAGACTTAAAGCAGTCACTGCTCTAAAATGTATAAGGAGTAGTTGGTTTTAAAAACAATACAAGAAAGATAAGTCCAAGTGAAGCAACACTGGAACATCCATAAACAATTCTGTCATTGTCATATTGAAGAGGATTCAAATACTGATGATGGGCAACATTTCTGTGGGTTTTGTCCCAAACTGGGAGACAAGCAGGTGGGGGAGTGGGGAGGAGGTTTTTGTTTCCTTGTTTAAATTCTGACTTAGAAATACACAGCTGAAGACTATATAGAAAATGAAAGGGCTACAGAATTAATCTGTGCTGGTAGCCTGTGGCACACCTCCACTCCTGTAACACACACCAATTTACAGACCAAGAAAATTGCCCTTCCAACCTTATGCATTCTGTGGTTCCGTGATCCACCTTCACTGCTGAACTTGATGCAAAACTGTGAAATTACTAACACAACACAAATGTGACATGGCCTAAGTATATGAAATACATAACATATGTAATGTGGTTTTACACTAAATATGGTACTTAATGTTGCATAAGGTTCTTTTTTCAGGTGTGTTCTCTCTATGACACAGAGTAGGGAAGGCAGGGAGCAGCCACACCCAGGAGATTTATTTAAACACTTGCTTGGTGACAGCAGGCAGGACCCCCACTGCTTTACAAATACAATTTCAGCTGCGCAACTGTAAGAAATGTCATCCTTCATCAGCAAAATTCCTTGAAATTTCTCATCCTTTGCTTTTACCAATCCTTTGTGATGCAATCGCCAGTTAAATCTGAGCTTGTCCTGTTAAATATTGCTCCCTTTTCAGTTTAGACGTTTATTTGTCTATGTTCCTTAATCAACCATATTTAAGCTTCTTATTCACAGGAACTCTTCTAATAATTGATTAGAATTGGCTTTCAAGTAGCTTTAGAATGTGTATTTATGACTCTGTGATCATTAGGCTCATTTTCTTAGGTCTGTCTAATACCAGGAACAGTGAAACAAAACCTCTAGGATGTTTGACACTAATAAATTGGTGTTTTCCTTGTTAACAATTTAACATAACTTTCCTTAGGAAAAGGTCAAAAATGTACTTGTAACAGTAATATTTTTTGCTTAGTGCAAAGCCTAAAATTTAGCATGGCTGCTTAACATATGCTACACATGTAAGTATAAAACAATACATTAAACTCCTTGATATTAAAATAGTTTTACTGACTCTCCAACATACACAGTCCTCAAAAATTCATCATCGTGTGATGAATCTGACTTCCACTTTCATTTCCAGCAGCAGGTCAGTGTTAATTTACTCATGGTTTCATCCATCATTCGTGACCAGAACCATATTATTACTCATTAAGTGAATTCATTTGGGGAATTATTTAACTGGAAGTCTTAAAAGCAGCCCACCTCTGTATAGCACATGTAATTTCCAGGGAATGGCATGTGCTTTCAGATTTGGAGTTCCACCAACAGTGGCTCAAAAGACTGTACTACATCGAGCACTCTGCAGATTTGTATTTATTTTCATGGCATTCTCATCCTGGGATTTTGGAGGACTTTGGAAGTGAAGGCCAAGTGAGGCCAATATTTTAGGCTACAAAAGCAGAGAGAAAAGTACAGCACAAAAAAACAAGTCTTGTTATGGAAAGCTAGAAAGGAATGATTTTTTCCAGTGTGCTATAGAGGAAAAAAACACAGCAGAATTTTCATCAGACTAGTTGTTATGGTGGATTTTGGAAGAAGAAAATTGGATAACACAGTGTCAAGGCTTGGCAAAGGAAAGGAAGATGACAGTTATAGCCATAATAGAAGTGAAAGCAATGGAATGGAGCTAGGAAAAGGAAATTCTGATAGTATCAACCATCTTTTCTTTTTTAATAATTAGGAAGTAATTAGCAAAACTGGAAACTCTAGAATGTCAAGAGATTAAAGCTTTGTAGGAAGAATAAAATACTTTGGGTTCTCATCCTGGCTCTGACCTTTGCTTATCCTGTACTTCAATTCTCGCTGTGAACAGTTTTACAAGAGCAGCACTGTGCTGTGGTATCACTGCTTGAGAAAGCCTTCCAACTTCTCAGGAGAGGAGAATAAAATAATTTAAAGGGGAAAAAAAAAACCAAAAAAAAACCCCACAAATATTGTGAAACTATAGGAGGGGAAGGATCCAGCCAATCTAATAAGCAAAGTTTTTAGGGGAAAAAAAACCAAAAACAAAACAACCAAAAAATAAATCTTGTATGTCTCTATTGTTACTTCTTGCCACCAACTTATAAGGACACAGATTTGACATACTGCCTTGGAAAACACTTCTCAGGACTATCTCTGCTTTTTCTGACAAATAAATTTAGAGAGCTTGCATTTACTCCTTTAACTGTAATAGTCAGGAAAACAGCAACTGACTTTATAAAGCAAAGCTTTAATTTCATATGGTTTTAATGACTTTTTAAAAAAAATATATAAAATAGGCATAAAAAATAACTGCTGTCAGTTTAAATTCTTGTTGCATTTGATACAACTGCTAGGTATAAGTCTCAATGAAAGAATACCAGAGGAATGAAAATATTCCTTGAATTAAAATTTTTCTAGAAAAATGTGTACCATTACAGAATTCAATACCCCCATCAATAAGATGATGAATGGCACCCTGAATAACAAAATCAAGTATGTTTATTTGGCCACTTAGTTCAGCAGACACATGACAAATTCTGCATGTCCTCACTGGAAAACACTGCCAATATTTTAAGTCCCAGATTCTTTCTGCCAGAATATCCTCTGCTTTATGAAACATGACTGCAATAATTAGGAAAACATCTGTGGTGATCTCTTCAGACTGAGGCAGTCATCTCCTAAATTCACTGGCTTGACTGGCTGCTGATTATTATGTTAAGAGTAGTTAAATAAACTTTGATTTAAAATACCGCTCTCATCCAAGTGTCTAACAACACTGGACTGAAGTTCAGCAGTGAAGAGCAATGATGTTCAAATTCAAGTCTAAGGTTTGATGCCAATTACCTCTTATGCTGCTTTTTTCCTATTATAAGCGCCAAAAAAAAGGTTTGAGGTAAAATATTTTTACTTTCTAGTCCTTAAGTCTTGGAATTCACCATAGACAGGCAAGATACCAGGTAACATTGCAGTATGGTAGGCAGATATTAAAATCCTGATGGGGCCACTGGTTTAATCGCTTTATTCTTAATTAATAGAAACTAAAAGATCCATGATCACATGAGAAATATCTGCTCATAACCCCTCTTGAAGCAGAAGGAATCAGACTCGAGATTTACTTGGAAGTTTCACGTTTCAGGATGAAATACATGAGTATTAATCATTCAAATATTTATTTACAATACGTCAAGATACCACCTCCCTTTCCTTCAAAGTAACAGGGAAATACCTCACCTCTCCCAGTTCCAGCTGTGTAACTCATTTGGGGAAAGAAACAATCATTTGTGCTCAAACCTGACCTGTCCCATGATTTTTCCAATGCACATCTTTCTCTATTGCTTTACTCTTATAAAGCCCAAATCCACAACTGAACTCAGAAACAATTACTGAAGAATTGACAGGACAGTTTTACTCTTGCTACCCAAACTCTCTACCGACAAATCTTAGCTCCTGAAGTTGCACTCCTCATCAAAAGCTATGGGAAACCTGACAAACAAGCTGCCAGCTACACCATCCCAATATGCAGATACACCAAGTTTTTCCATCCCAGAACTTTTCCTTGAACAGTTCAGCACATCACTAATTGAAAGTAAATAAAGGTTTTAATGATTTGAGCCTGTATAAACCTTTTCCAATTCAAAAGCTAGAAGTCTCTTAAGGATAAAAAACACTTGCATAAAATCACTGCAGCAGAGCACAATCAATCCCTCTATCTCCATTTGTTTGCTTTAGCACTTTACAAGGTTCCCTCAATTCTCAGGTCCAGATCAATCATTTGTTAAAGAAAGAAATGAACAGGCTCGGGTGCCTCAGCAGAATACTGATAAGAAACAGTGTCAGCTCATTTTAACTGAGGACAAGAGCCAACTTAGAGATTTTATTTTTTGCCTCTTCTCATCCTTGCTAGGAGACTTTAGAAAATCTACCACCAAGGTGAACATGACAGAAGAAAAGAAAAAAGATATTTCCTAGCAACTTATTTATGCTTCTTATGTGGCTTTTACTGAATATTTCTGCTTTGAACGGATTTTTTGTATTGTCAGATACAGTGACAACATATTCTTTTAATCTCTCTTCAGCATTATTGGTTGAACATTTATTCAAGATTACACCATTGTAAATCTTCTGATTTAGCTTAACCAGGTCAAGGAATGTGTGAGGGAGGTACAAGTTCATCACAAGCAATGGACTAAAGTAAAAACAATGTTAAGAAAGCAACTTACTCAGATTACAGTTTCTTTTAGTGCTGAGACTAAAGGACAAGCATTATTATGAGTTATGAGAGCTGTAAATAAGCACAGGTCTTTCATCACTACAGTAAGGGGAGAAAATGTTATTCCTATGATTAAAGTTCTTAACTGCTTTCATTTACATTAATTACCTCTATGCCAATGACCTCATGTTGATATCTGCACCCAGTAATGCCCCAGTGCATCAGTAACTCCAGCATTCACAAAACTCTGCTTTCAGCCACATTTACAGATCAGCTACAAAAAACATGCAAAAGGAAACAGCACTATAAATAGAGTTGGGAGCCTGGTGATGGGGTCAAATACTATCTGACTGGTACTGTGTGAAAGGAGTTTTTACTCTGCAATTGATAAAAGGAATTATCTAGAAATGGTGCAATACACACTGAAAGTCACTGAAATCACATCCAGGGCAATGCTTAAACCAAAGCTTTGCTGGTATCGCTTTTATCTTTCTGCCATACATTTCTTAATGCCTTATCTCCATTCACTCCTTGCCACTACAATTTATTGCCCCAGTCAAAGATAACAAAATACCTTGGCTTTCCGTGGAATTTAATGAGTGTTTCTCCAGCCTTTCCCAATGAACCTACATGGAAGTTTCACCGGAACACTGATTGATATGCATTAATTCTCTCCCACATTACAAAGACAAGTCATATGCATTTGGAGGAAGATGTGCTACTTTCAGACATACCAAGTGACTGACTGTGATTCTACTTGAAGACACCAGAATAACATAGGAAATATGACTTCTACCAGTTAACAAATTCCCCCAGGTCCTGGCTTCCCATCAAATGCTATTTTTCTGATCATAGGGGACAGCAGTTTAACCTTGCCTGAAACAACAGCCAAAGAAAACAGGCAGGGGGTGTCATAGAGAGAAGTTCCTTGCCTGCTTCTCCCGACGTTCTTATTCCCGTCTCTGCAGCAATGAGGGCTAACAGAGTGCTGCTCTCCAAGAGCTGCATGGCTGAGCCTCCTCTCTGGAAAGTGGCATCTGTGCTCTACAGAAACCTCTTTATTTTGCTCACTCTTCCCTCCAGCAGACTGTGCAGCAGCTCATACACAAAGTGGCTCAGCCACGCTCTGGTTGTCTCCCCTCAGATGGTGAACGTGACCTGGCTCAGCTTCTCAGCATCCGTGAGGAACACACCAGGTAAAACCTTCCCCTATATACAATCCATACATGCGGAGTACATTTCAAACGTGATGTTGCCGAATACTACTTAATTGATGTTCAACAATTAAGTAGCCTAATGTTTTGTTTTACTCTAGGTACTAGGTTAGATTCTTCTGAAGAGATTCTTCCTACATTAACTGAATTCAGCTTCATTTTCTACCAGAAAGTACCAGCTGCAGGAAAAAGACAGCCTCAGACCACCTTCAACTGTCTCCCATAGCCCAGCCTTCCTTTTCATTCTTCCTCTCTTCTTTTTCCAATCTCATTCCATTTTTCTGACAACTATCTCACTTTCTTAGGATTATTTTTTTAAAAATTAAAAGTATTAAATTGTAAATGTGGAAACAAAATTAATTTAAAATTCTACTTTGTTCTATACACACATACAGAGTTACTACTTGTACATCAAAAAGTGTGTGACAAATGGAAAGGGACGTGGCTCTGGGACCTCAGCATGAGCAATAAACACCTGCAAGGGCTTTCCACCTCACCGAGCTCCTGGTGCTGATGCTAATACCTCCTGGCTGAGTTATGGGCACAAGTAGATTTACTTGCCACAGGTGGGCTGAATTTGTGTTTCATCCTAAGAAAACCCAAACCCAAGCCCTGCACTAGAAGGCACAGTTTCTCAGCCATGACAGCATTCCTTGGGAGTTAAGGTTTCTGCCCCTTTGAATTTAAGGCTGAATGACACATTTTCCAAATCTCTGCTCATCACAACCACACCTGTGCATTGCCAGTGGTGCATGACACAGATTTACAGAATTCCCACAAATGTGTGCTTTTGATTATTCAGAGCTTTTTTCCTATTTCCTCAAACTGAAGTACAGGGAATCCAAACTTCTGTGCAGAAAACAAACACGTGAATCTAGTGCATTTGAAGTGCTGCTAGAAGTTTAGCAGTTTTAAATAATTCTTTTTTTTTTAAATTGCAAAACTCCACAAGGTTTGAAGGAGTGACAGGAAATATTTTCATCACTGAAATTTTGGTGCTGGGGCAAGAGGATAGATTGTGTTGACAGAACATATCAGAAAGTACATATGTACATTATATATAAACTCACATATACTGGATTTTTCTGTGGTATCACTGTATTCACAGATTTACATTTTAGCACATTTATGAGAAAGTTCTGGCCATCAATGACTAATGGAGAGAGATTAATTCACTTTGCATCTGGAGAGCTGCTCTGCAGAGGAAGCTGGCATCTCCATGCACTGGGGGCTTTCAGAAACAGCTTCAGTGCATCAAAGCCTCTGCAGCCCTTTTGGTCCAAAAATATAGTTTCTTTATCAAAATAAAGACCAGTGGATCTTTAAAACAGATGCTTGCTTATTCAAACAGAAACAAGACATTTTCCCCAGCCACCTGTTTTTATGGACACGTAGACTCAAAAACTTGTATGAGTTCTGAACCCTCTGTCTCTCGAAAATGTTGTTTTTATCACAAATGTCAGTGGCTACATGTCCTGAAGGTCACAGTCTCAAATCCAAGAAACAAGGACAACTTTCAATGATTTAATGTTTGTCAGCCAACTTTACAAGCATTTGTGCCTCAGTGCAGCTTTGCTGGACATTATCCAGACAAGTCAGTTCTTTCACCAAGGTTACAGGTAATAACAAGGAACTACCTATAAATCAACCAAAGAAGCTTTAAGAAATTTCAAGCAAACAAATTTGAGTTGTGTCAGCAGTGATCTTACTGGTTCAGGTAATACCCATTTCCCAGACTCCTTATTTCCTGTCATGAGAAGAGCACTGGATACTCAGTGTATAACAACCAGGGCTGTTACACTGCCCTTTCCTTTTCTGTTTCCACAAAGACTGATAAGATTAAAGAGAAAGAAGAGGGAAAAAAACAGACCAAAACAAACATTTAAAAAGACAAAAACAAAACTAACAACAAAAAATAAGAAAACAAACAAAAAAACAGTAAAACTGTAGAGCAAGCAAATTAGACAACATGAACAAGTCAAACACATTCAGTGTATTCCTCTCTTACTGTCAGACCAAGTCACTGAAAATCTGGCAGCTGACTTTCACAGCCAAATTATTTATTTTTTTTTTAAAAAGCCTTTATCCTGGTAATGGGCATTAATTGATAGGATAGCTAATTAGTGGAAATTATTGGCCTATAAAGGTGTGCAGAGAAGCAGGACCAAAGGTTAGCCTAGCTAAAGAGCAGTAGCAGTATTCGGGTTTTTTTTCATTTTCCTAGTCTGAGATGGTGTCCACACTTGCCTGTTTAGGAATGATCATTTTTGCTTGTCACCTGTACTCTACCAACAGAGATAAGCTTAATTCTCTTCATTTCATCATTCATTTACAATTTCATTCACTATAAAAGTTTTTCATTTTACTTAAACAATAGAATTATTAAGTTGCATTTATCAGATTTCTAAGGAAAGACAGTCTTAGTCAAATCTAGAAAGGTGCAGTTGAATTGGGAAACAAGAATTTATCTTATTAAAAATATACACATTTCGTGAGAGGATGGAGAGAGACAAGAAGAAAGGGCTTTGTACGCAATTTTAATAGAAAAACAACAGTTGCTCACTCCTTGAACCAGTGACTTGACAAATAATGACAAAGCTACAAAGCTTAAAACCACCGGTGAAGGTCAGGGAACCTAGAAACCCAAAGCTTTCCTTAGTCTTCACTCTGGGTTTCCCTTCCATGGATATTCTCCCATTTCTCCTCCATTTCTCTCTGCTCCTGTCAGGAGCCGGTTTCTGTGCTCTGCCATAACGAGAGCTCTGTTAATTGTCCTGCAGTGCCTGCCTGTTCAGCATTGCTGCCCCTTGACTGGTGCCCCCCGGTGTTGTAGCCCCGGAGCAATTAGCCAGTCTGCTAATTCCCCTTTCCCTGAGGAACATGGTTTATGGAGGAGAATCACTGCCTCTTACAACACAAGATGTGGCAGCTTTGCTACATCCCAAACCAGCATCACCACCTGCTCCACCAGAGCTGCTCAGCTCCGTGTGAAGGGATATTAAGAGCTGGTATAAAGTGCTGCCAAAGCAATTTGGACCTAGCCCAGTTTTCAGGCCTCAACGTTTCCTGCAAATCTGTCCTCTTTCTGAAAAGCTGAAAGTCCAGATTTTGGTCTGCTCTAGCTTCTGCTTCGCTGCAGAGAACTGCATGTACTGCTTGGAAACCGGGGTGGTGAGACCCAGAAAGGAATGGGGATGACAGCACCAGAAATGGTGCGAGAATTGCCCAGATTCCCACCTCTCCCACTGGACTCCAGTTCTGGACACCCAGAGCTACTAACAAAGAGGGATTAACTGCACCTTTTCATCCTTTGCTCTATCACCACTCCATTTGTAACAAACCTGGAAGATACCTTCTCCAAGAAGACCTCAAACACAAAGCACACCAACACTGTGGGGACCCCCTGTTCCGTCTGTTCTACAGAACTCAGGCCCAGCACTTCAGACTACTCACCCCAAGAATTCTATCCAGGAGGAGTTTTTCCCTCTCATTCTTTAAACCACAAACCTCACAAGCCCCTGGACAATTTTCTGCAGCCCCTGCAGTACCGTAATTGGAAATTACACCTCAAAAAACAGCTCTGGGATTCACAACTGTCACGTCTCCGTGTGGAACAATTAACTCATTAACACACCGCTATATTG
The DNA here is from genome assembly GCA_013400915.1 of Pardalotus punctatus. Taxonomy (NCBI): domain Eukaryota; kingdom Metazoa; phylum Chordata; class Aves; order Passeriformes; family Pardalotidae; genus Pardalotus; species Pardalotus punctatus. The sequence continues at coordinate 66,381 of VZTX01001913.1, read as the reverse complement.
AACCATTACCACTGACTGCAGCAATAACCAATTGCACCATTCTCAGCTGCAGTTCCAAACCGACTGGAATTGCTGCCTTTCTTCTAACCTGGTTATTTATTTAAGAGGGACTGACTTTTCCATATGTTTCATCTAAATTCTCTGAGCTGATCCCAGTGTCTTGGATAATCAAGCCTTTAACTGAATCATATATTCAAGTTCCACTCTGAAAATAACAACAGTGCATCAGAACAGCCATTAATGCTGCACATTTGATAGATACCCACGGACTCTTTTCTCTGCACCCACTGCATGCAAACACACACTCATAAAAGCACAGTTAGAAAAAGAAATGTCTTTTACTGTTAATTAAACCAGACAACCAGTAAGCAAGGGGGGGGAAAGCCCTTGGCATTTTGGAGCAGACTGAAAGAATTAAGCAATCTACCTCATGAAAAAAGAGACACCATCAAGTTGCCACCGTGAGGCAGCTACACTGAGTGACAAATTACACATGAGCTCTTCCAACGATGGCCCCGCTCAAACTCTTCTGAAAACAGAGAACACAATCAGGTACTGCAGCTCACCTACTTACCTTTAAAGCCAAGTTACACCCAAAACTGATACATTTACATGTATTTTTGGATAATAAGTCTGATTTTTTTCTTTTGCAGGATAGCCCCATAGAGTTTGGGATGATTTTCTGCTTCTTGTCATGACTGCTTTGCAATGTAAAACCAGTTTGAAATTTTGCAAGGAGCTGGCTGCTCCTAACCCAGTGTTTCCCCTCAGAACATGCCAATTCACCTAATTTGAAGACAGCAGAAACACACCAATTGAAAACAGGTAAGACACATTACTTCCACTGATATTGCAACAACAGATTAAAGCCCCTAGCCCAGCCAAATTGCATGCGAGAAAGTAACTTAAATTCAATTTTTCCTACTTACGATATGCAAAAGAAGTTACTGCCTCCTTTATTAGCAGGTTTCTGAACTATGCTAAGGAGCATAATTACATAAAAGATTTAAGTTAAAAATTAGCCATATATTTTAATGCACTGTGCCATGGATTTCAGAGAATCAAACATTCCCTTGAGACAGGAAGGGGACACATTCTTACTACACTCCTTGTAAACAATTTAATAGACTGTGTATAACATAAAACTTAGATCTAGAGCTTTGAGAGCAATATTAACACACCCCTCTGGAGCACCAAAAAAAAAAAAAATTCCAGGAAAAAACCCGGGAAACCAATCCTTNCCTTGAGACAGGAAGGGGACACATTCTTACTACACTCCTTGTAAACAATTTAATAGACTGTGTATAACATAAAACTTAGATCTAGAGCTTTGAGAGCAATATTAACACACCCCTCTGGAGCACCAAAAAAAAAAAAAATTGCCAGTAACAAGCCAGGAAATCAAGTCCTTTATCAGTAATGTCTCTATACAGAAAAAAAATCCCTGTCTTCTAATTGAATTATTTTATTACTTCAGTTGGCACAGATTCATTTCAAATACCAAAAGTACAAGACAGTCTTGAAATGAGCATCTTTAGAAGGATAAGTCTCTGCAGTGAATAAGACCACATCTAGATCCCCATAAAAAATAAACTGCAGTCACAGCCAAGCATGACAAATGCAGAGATCTGAGTGATGGAATTGCCCTACACCACCCCAAAAGAGAGATCAACAACACAGCTCCACCCCTACAAGTTCAGATCTGCAGACATAAGGAATAACTCAGAGGAGAAACAGAAACACACAACGAGAAAGAAAAGCAAATCATCTGAGTTTCTAAGGATATGACTTTAGCCAGCCCTACAACAGAATCCCAGGAACACCAGCAGCTTGATTCAAATTCCACTGGAACCAGTGGAGAAGCTCCTTTAGCTTCAACAGTTTTTGATTTAGGCTTGCACTGAATTTTCTGCTCTCCAGGGTTTGCATCATTCCTAAGCACTAATTTTGAGAACATTTGTCCAAGGCCCACAAGCTACACAAGTTAAATAAAAAGTACAGTTCTCAGACAGTAGGAATTCATGCTCCAGGTTTCACAAGTCATCTCCTTGTGTGACTTCTCACATAACACAAGCCACATCTAGAAAAGTCTGAAGAAGCCCTCACAGAATTTCAAACTCCTTCCCACCACGTTTTTCAGCGGATGCCACTGTATTTTGCAAAACGGGATTCAAAGTGCCCAGGCACAGACATTTGCATACACCACCTCAGGCAACAGCAGCTGGTGAGCCTTTCAGTGGCGCTGCTGATTTCTATTTAAAAAATCTGACAGCAAAGGGGTTTGTTACACGTTTATTTAATCAATCAATAGTGGGCATTCAGACACTGAAGCTGTCAAACAGTAGACATAAATAGAAGTGTAAATGCACTTCATTATAAGGTCTCATCAGACTTATTGATGCTATTTGAATGAATGAATGCACTTCCCTCAGTATCCTGGTAACAGCAGCTCAAAAATATATTCTTTAATTTGAGATAAGCTTTCCCCACACGGGAGACATTTCACCTTGTAAGAAGGTAATGAACTTAAAAAAAAATTCTGCCATACTGTGTAAAGAAAGGTGCGGTAAGCTGCTCTTAGGTGTTTACAGCATTTTAAAGTCTGGATTCTATTCCAGTTACAGTATCTCCATCTCAATGGGAAACTGCCATCCTCACCCTGAAATCTTTGTCTGGGATTGCACAATGTGTTCAGTAGATCAATACAACAACACACAGACAGTGAAACATTTTGAGGATTTAGCAACAACTCTGGAAAAATATATCTGAAGTGGTCTGGAACACACATAGCAGGGTTTTAATGCTTCCTTCCAACAACTCAAATAAGAAATAAATTATTTTTAATCATCATGCAGTGTTTTATTTAATAAATTGATGTAAACACCAAATTAAATTCTCTGCCAATGAATTAAATTGAAACAAATGAAAATGCTTTGATGAAGGAAAGTTGGATAAGTCATGCAGGACAAATATTCAGACTGAAAGAATTAAAAGCAAGCAATAGATTTTGGTAGGCTATTAAAGGTTTAATTAATAGTCTAGTCAAAAAGCATACAAGACTAAAACCATATGTAATTCTGAAAAAAATTAAGGAAAAAGAAAGTGTAAAAGTCAGTAACATTTTCATTAGAAACAAATCCCTCCCATATACACAGAAATAAATATTTACAGCTAAACCACAGAACACAGCACTTCCGTCTGTGCCAGTGGTCCTCATACAAGAACTGAGAGTCTTGTCTGACTCCCTATACAAGGGGAAAAAATTTACAAAAATTAAAGAAACCTAGTGTAGTCCTTGAGTGCTGCATATCTAATTCAGATAAGAATTTGACTTTAAATGCCTAGGGAAAGGTCTAATTTTGGAGATAGTTGTTTTCAAGTGGGACTGCTCGCCCTTGAGGAGCTGGCACAAGCTGAGCTTTCCAAATGCTCCAGCAGGAGATGGTGGCTCCTATCTCCACGCAGAGTCTCTGGAGCTGATTCCTTCCAAAATGAGAATGCCAGAGTTAGAATATGTTCCAAACCCACTGTCCCTTCACATCAGCTCACAGAGGTGAAGTTATGGGATAGAAGCAGCCTTCTGGATCACACTGACAGCTGCTATAATGGCCCAGAAATTGAAATGAGAGGGTTTCTGGTGCTCCATAAACACAGCTCCTTAATAGCTGCTACTTGTCAAATCAAAAATTAGATCAAAATACTTTTACCATAAGGTTAAGGGTGACGCAAATAAAAATAAAATAAGTCCTTCAAATTATTTGTATTTTCACTTCTGATTTTTTTCTGGTTGGATTTCTGCACCAGTGGTTTAAAATCCTCATATGATAACATTCCTGAACAGGGAGGTATTAAGAAAACTGCATTTATCAAACTAATGGTAGACCACTTTCAAGTTTAATGCATATCTATCTGTGCTTGTTAAAATAATTACCTGGTCTTCTTACCACTTAATTGATCATTTACTCCTCAACAGGGATATTAAGAGTTATGAGAGCCTACACTAAGAAAAGTCCTGGAAGATAAACCCTCTTTTTCAGGCCTTAAGGTGCTCTCTGAGCAAACCAGATCAGGACACAACCATTAAGGGAACAAATTTTGCCGCCTCTAGTGAGAGATTTCTTCTATGTTGTTCTTTAGCAGCACCTACCTATATCACAGAGAGATTCAGTAAGACAACTTGCAGCAGTTTTTGCACTAAACACCTTTTGTTTAGCACAAATACTCTGCTGTGGCCACAAGCAAAGCATTAGACTTAATCCAAAGTGATACACTAAAAGAATGAAGGCGCTGAACTACCAGCTTTGCTTTTTCATCCTTTACACCTTCATTTCTGACCTCTGTTCATTGGAGAGAAAATCCCAGCTGGAAGGAAATGAATGAAAGGAGGAACTGCCTCAACATGCACAATGGAGATGCCCACCTGGTTGGTCTCACACTCCTCTGCCCAAATACCAACACAGGGGGAGGAAGAAGCCATTATTTAACTCATGGTAATCCTTTCTAATTTTTCTGTCTCTTGAATGTAGTCAATCCACCCTCTATTTCAGAGGAAAGTGGACATAAAGCAAGCACAATTTAGCACAGAAACAGATATATGTTGCTTTTTGGGCTTCTTTGCGTTTTTTTGTTGTTTTTTTTTTGTTCTTTCCAATGTCTTCCAAAAAGAAGGCGAAACACACTAGTCCCTTCAGCAGCTATTGGAAATGATCCATAATAGCCATGAACTGCTAAAAAGGTAATCGGCTCCAAAAACTACCAGCCACAGCAAGACATGAATTGGGGCAGTTGGCCTTGGCTGTCCACAGTTCACAGACAATTCTTTCTGTGCTCACAGGCTTCGTAGCACAAAACTACACAGCTGATCTTAAATCCTCCTTTCCGCCTTCCATATATCACAGTCTTGTTCTCAGCATTTTATTTCAGGATACAGAACTCAAAAAAAAAAAAAGAAAAGTTTTTATGACTACCAGATCTGGAGCATGGGCAGGGGAAGAAAGAAGAAACCAATGGTAATACGGTAATACTGGGAAATTCCCTTTACAGATCTCTTGGAATAAAAATCCTATGTTCCAACTGAATCAGCTACTGTAAATGAGCCATTCCTCCAGCTAGACTGTAATTCTCAGGCAGGTTCCTGTACCCATTCAAAAACATGCAGATTATTAACTTGTCTTTGAACATAATATCCTGGAATGGAAACTCATCACTTCACTTATGTACAATAGAAACATGTTCAAAGGGAAACACCACCTGTTCCTAGCAGATGGTAAATTAGCATTGAAAAGGATCACCTGTACTGGAAACCCCGTTTTCTATTTCTACCACCAAGAGGTAAAGCAGCACTGTGAGTCACAGCAACGCCTGTCTGATTTAGCACTTTTACTCCAGGAGCATGCCTGTAGTGCACACTGCTGTGTGTCCATTCTCTTTCACTGGTGCCCATTCATCAAAATTCCAAGAATTGTGCCAGGTCTGCAGCATGGCAAAACGAGCTTGGATGTAAGCTGCTGCATTTACACATAGTCATGACCCTTGCTGAGGAACATCAGTACCTGGCACGCTAACCCGCTCCAGGATTTCCTTAGAAACACCTGTAGTTATTTTTCTTGTCACCTTTTTGCTTTTGCTCTTTTGAGGAAACCGCCAGAACCAAAATTGAGATCGATGCCATGACTGCTCTCATGCTTGGTCTTCATCTGTAATGCCATCTGACAGTCATGTGCACAACAAAAATTGAAAGTAACCATGAACGATGTAAACATCATCAATCTTTAATGAGGTCTTAATATGTGAAGCTTGTACTTGTCTGTGAGTCAGAGACCATATCCTTTTTCCACCAATCTCCAGCCCACAGTGAGTTACAATACTTGGAATTTTTTTCATTGCTATCAAGGCTGCAAGAAAGAAGGAAAGATGCTTCTGCACTTCAGGCACTTTTACTTTATTAAAAGCCTTTCTAATGTGAAAAACGCTCACACAGTCACTCTTGTGGCAGCTGCATTACCATTATTTTCACCACTCCAAAGACAAAATGAGATTATGAAGGGGGTTGAAGAGCTGGATTTAGATCCAATTCTGCAGCTTCCGAACGTGTGTTAATGTAATATTGTGGGATTTGGAGGTACGGCCCTCAATATCTTAATCTACGGCTTTTTCAAACATCTGGGTCATTGGCAATGTCACTGGTGCTTTTATTCTAACTAAATCAAAGGGATAATCAGAAATATAATCCCTGACCAGTTACTTGCCTGCAAGTCACCAAAAATACACTTACAGCAATGAATCTGTCTTGCTGTGGAAGGCCTTGGTACAGGAGCTTGTGTTAACCCTTTCAAAATAAGGGATGCCCTGCTGAAAGCAGAAGCTGATGTTTTCAAGTCTGCCTGAACGGCTTTGCAGGAACAAGGACTAGAGATCAAAAGGGGGCCTTGGCCTCAAATTATCACAGTAAACACCTGCTAAGACTGCATTAAGTAAGGGCAGAGAATTCTTTAAAAGTCAAATATGATTGCACATCTGAATCAGGCACGGCAATGAAGGGCTGGGCCTGGGCTTGCTAGGACGGAGCAGCCCCAGCTGAAAAGCCAGCGGTGGCTATAAAACAGCCTTGTGCTGGCCACCTGCAGGCTCCCTGCCAGCTGCACATCTCCCAGGGATAACCCTGCACCTACAGAGCATTCCAGCAGGGAGCAGACAGTTCTTCCCTCAGGGAAGTTCTTCTCCTGCCTTGCTTTGATTACATCCTTCAAACAAAGGATACTTCTGGATTATTTTGGGGGGCTTTTTTCCTACCTGACTAGGAAGGCTTTCAGCAGTGTCACTGGTTCTATGTGCAGACACGGGCACAGAGTGGGAAAAGCCCATCAGTACAATTATAATTGAGCTGTGGGACTGTCTATGAGATGAATCACTCACCACTGCAGACCTCAGTGTTTGTGCAAATGCTTCTAAAAGAAGCAAGCTCACCATCCCAATGCAAGAAAGCTGAACTTCCTAACATCAGCTAAACCACAAAACTCTGATGATTTCCCATCAACACACAAAAATCCCTCCTCTACCGATCTCAAAAGCACACCAACTATGCACCAAAGAGTAAGCAAGTACTACTAGGTCATTCCTCTCTTTCGCTGAATCTGGTTTTCATCCATTATTCTTCTCCAGAGCCTGGTAAAAAGAGCAGTCAGGCAGCCTGCACTGCTCAAGTAATTCTCTGTCATCTTTCCCCTCACTCTCCTTCCCTGTCCTTGCTCTACCACCAGCACTGTTTTTGGAGGAGCTGCTCTCTGAGCCTAACCAGTTCTATTCATATTTCAGGAGTCTGTAGCAGTGGAAGAAACAGGCCAGAAAGAACCAGAGCTGCGCCAGGATAATGCAGCTGTGCCACGGCTCCGGGGCTGTGCAGGGCTGGAGCACACCAGGGGCTCAGCCGGCTCCTGCTCTGGGCAGGAACAGGGAACTGAGACAGCAGCAACAGACACCTTCCCATTTCTGCTTCAATCCATTCTGCTTTCCATCTTCCACTTCAGGGTCTTTGCAAAGGACGCTTCACTGAGAACATTATTCAAAGAAAGATTGAGTATACTGCCATATAAATGCTGCTATCATATTTTATGCTCTTATCTCCATTTTATGATTTTATATCAGCCTAGACTCTGTGGTTTTTACAGTCCCTATGGTACAACAAGGTGCCCACATGAAGTTAAAATTGATTCAATACTGTATTTGTATAAATTGTACTTTCTGATATACATTCTTTTGCATTAGTCCGCATTATATCTCACCAACAAGATTCCATTGTGGTTTATGTTTAACATCCCCAGTGAAACTGAGGTAGAGGTAGCACCTTAGAATTCATATTGGATAATGGATAATCACACTGAGATGGTTTTCAAGGCCCCACATCTCTGTGCACTCTCTTCAGACTGAAATTATATTAACAATTATAATTGACATAATTGACCCTTCTAATATTCTTTACTGAGACAATATTATTAAAATGCCAATAATCTAAAAGCTGAAACACACCAGCCTCTAGAATTTTATACAAATCTCTGCATTACCACAGTCTCTCCCAAAAACCAGGTGAGATAATGCAGAAGTGCCCAAAATAACAGAAATCAAAGGACAAAATTATCACTAGGAGGAGGGAAACAAATAAACTCTACTCTTTCAGTTTGATCTAATCAGAAACATGAAAATGAAATATAACAGAGTTATACGTAACTGTGAATTCATGCAAGAGGTCCTATAGCAACACCGTATGTCATTAGTACAGCAGGTTGTTGGTTGTTGCTCCCATCATTTGTCACCTTGTTAACACTGCAGATAATATTGAACTGCTTGGATTCCATTCCTACAGTATTAAAGTGGTTTGGCAACAAATTCCTGAATGTTTTTTGTCTTCTTTTCCTTTGGTTTATGGTAAAGGTCATCAAACCCTTGATGTTAAAATTTCTGCACAGATCACTTTTCCTCCCATTAAAAATTTCAAATTTAAGCCACATGCACCTTTTTCTTTCAGGAAGCAGGAATGAGAGGGCTGGAAATTAAAATCTCAATATTCCATTTATCTCATTTTAACCTTAATAACAAGGCTTAGGCATAATATAATCTCTCCTGTCTACCTTTGATTGGCTTCATATGACACAAACCAAACAGAACTCACTAAAAAAAAATCTCTTGCCAATTCAATAGGCCCCTTGTTACCTACTAAGTGAACATATTGTTGCAGCTAAATGTTTAAATAAGAAATTATTCAATATTTGAACAATCTGAAGATACCGATCCAGAATGAAATCCTGTAATGACAGGTAACTTTTTTTTTTTTGAGAGATTGATTACCCTTCTGTTCAAATTGTTAGCATTTTATCAAGAACTGTTCTAACAATGGACTTGCAAAGCCTGGACCACAACTTGAAATGCATTGCAGCCTTTACTTTCTCAGGAAAATATCCTTGAAGTTCTGCCTTTTGCAAAGTTGGTCTAGAGAAACTTCTCAATGTGTGCTTCACTGTCCCACAGCCATTGCTAATGAACCATTCTCTCCCAGCTCAATTCCTACATAAGAGGTATTCAGGAGGCACCGAGGAGCACTGTGCCTTCCTGTGGCATGCCTTGAAAGTCTGGAGTTTTTTATTTTCAGAGAAAAATAAAGTTATTTAAATCACTGTGATATGTTATCAGAGACTAATTATGGATATTTTCTGTCCCTTCTACTTCTGGAGGACATTAAGGGAAGGAGACCTTCCCTAGCTGACCACTGTGGACAGCAAGGCATTGAGCTAAGGCAGAAACTCAGCTTCCTAAAGGAAATGGGAAATTAAAATCAACATTAAATGCATGGCATGTTAAGGAAAATGAAAAGCCTTCCTGATTCTCCTTGTCAAAGAATCACAGAAGCTGAAAGGAGCTCTGGAGAACATTCATCTGAACCAATGCCTGTGCTCAGAACGTAGAATGTGATGCAGCCATAGAAGGTTAAGGGCATGGAATGGCCCTTAAAGTCCGTCCAGTCCCAACCCCTGCCCTGTGCAGGGACACCTCCCACTGGACCAGGCTGCTCCAGGTCCTGTGGTGCACATCCAGCCTGCTTTTGAACACTGCCAGGGTTGGGGCATCCACAGCTTCTCTGGGCAGCCTGTGCCAGTGTCTCACCACCTTCCCAGTAAAGAATCTCTTCCTGCAACCGATTTCCCCTTAACCCACCAGCTACCTCGTGCTGACCGCTGAACACTGACCCTCAGCTCCACTCAGCCCTGCGTCTGCCATCCCTGAACTGTCTCCATTGTCTTTCTCTAATAGTCTGAATACAGATTACAAACCTATTCATTCTCTCTCAAGGTGAAAAAATTTAATTTCCTTCATGCATAACCCAACACTCATACATGAATGAAATATCTCTGTAAAGAGACACAGATTTCAGTTTAGACTGCTTATGTCCACCCACCAGCAGAAATGATGAGAAGTACAACTTGTACATCTATACTCTGTCACACAGATCTTTTCATCTCTAGACATTTCTGTATTGTAATTTTAATCTCCAGAATCCTGCTTATCAGCCTGCCCAATATTTCAAATAAAAGATTTCTTGCATTAAAGTCATGCAAAGTTTTTTGTTTTTTTTTTTTTTAAAAAAAAAGTGGGGGGAGTTATCCCAATAGGTCTCTTTTGTGCAGCACAATGCAAGTGTAACTGTGGAATGCCTTCCACCTACTCCATCACAGGTTTGAGTGGCAGCTGCTCCAGTAAAACAATAGCAGCTCTGCAGATGCTGATGCCAGACAATGGCTTGACACGCTGAACCGCAGTTCAGCACAGCTACATTGTGCTCAAAATCTGATTGAAGTGATAATATTGGAATGACAGCTGGAATGCTTTTATCTCCTTTTCTTACTGTGTTTCTACATAACTTTCTACCTTACCTATGTTGAAACTGACTGACCATCCTAGAGGGTTGTAATAAAATAAAAAGGGGGTTGCACAATGGCTTTCCTTGCATTGTAAATCACTTTAATGCAGATTGTCAAACTCTCCATCCAAGAGGGCCTCTTTTCTCAAATTGATGTTTAAATGCCTTTTATGGCTCAGCTTTCTGAGACCCCAAAATGTAGCATTACTTTCAGATCATGGACTTAACGGGGCAGAAGATACATGCATTTAGAGAAAAGAAAACCTGGAAAGAGCTGTTAGACCTCTGGGTAATGCCCCCCTCTAAAAAAATCTCTGTACTATCATTAATTGAGTCTCTAAAGACATCTGTCTCTATGTATATATATTTATTGCCCTGAGTAGCAAAGAAAATATGCATCCACTATATAAACATTCAGCATTCAACAGTAAGAGAGCGCTAAATGCTAAAAAAAACTTTCAAAAATGAAGGTTTATCTACAATGTTTCTGTTGAATTTAGATTTTCAGATTAGAGTTAGCTGTTTAGGTTTTCATAGAAAAGCTAATCTGGAATATTGAGTTACACAAGTCTCAAATGCCACTTAATAATTATAACTATGATGAATAATCAACCAAAGATACAGTGGTTTACCTTTCCTAAAGAACCCTGCATTTTGGTGGAAAAAGTGCTTTTTCTTCTGATGTCTCAATTTCAATAACTTTTTTTTTTGTCCATGTATTGTTTTCTCCTTTATTATGCTTTTTTAAGGTCACATAATTATTTTTTTCTCTGGCCTTGAAAGTTGATTTTTTTTTTTTTAATATAACAGTACTATTTTGCCTACCCATTAAAAACAGGGATTTGAATTTTTGACCTTCAAAAAACCTGGCAAAAATACCTGGCACAAATTAAACCACAAAGCTTTCCCTGGTAAAGGTAATTAAAGATAGGGACCTATATGCTCAAAGAAATTTAAACCCTAAGCTACCACCGAAACTAAAGGAATTTAAAAAACAGGTAGGAGTTAGCAATTCTGGGTCGACTTATCCTTTTAATCACTGATGAAGATAAAAGAAATTAAGTAATTTACCTGATTATTCAAGTCAGCCAGTGCTAGAATTACGAGCCAGGTCTCCTGACATTCCTTTCAAGCACACTGCATTTCAATGCCACTTTTTTCCTTGTCATTTCTAAAAATATCTATACAGATTAAAATAGGTGAAGAAACTTGTAGCCAGGTTCTTGATACATGAAGATCCCCAGAGGGATAAATTATGGTATACATAATAGATGAAATTGGACAAGGCTGCCCCAAGCTTTTTCAAGCTTCAGCTAATGGGGAGGCAGAGCTTGGCTAGGTCCTGCTGGAGCTACTGGGATCTAACTGTTAGACCAATAAAAATCTAAGCCTCCAACATAATTTTGGGTTGCCTCAGCGCTCCTAGGTTCCTTCACCATCAGATCTGGCCACAGGTTCCACCTACTCAGTATTTACTGAACAATTTACCTGAGTTTGGTACTGAAAAACATTGCAGAAAGGAGAGTATGAGTGGGAAGGGTTATTTACTGATGCTATTTTTCATTCCTGCTTTCTAGAAAGAAATCCCAGAACTATTCCTAGGACTTTTAAGGGTGCACACTGTAAAAGGAAAAGGCAAGCAAGCAGCAGTGAACTGCTTGCTTTACAAGCCTGTAAAACTATTGCCAATATTTCACTGACCCAGAAAACAAAACTTTTACTGATATGGGCATTTCTAACGGCAGCAAAACTGACTCTGCTCTCTGGGTTTTTAAGAAGCAATCTGGTACCACACCAGGCTCTGTTCCCCACACCACAAGGCTGAGCTCCACATGTTACATCTTTTCACATACATTTGGAATGCACCATATGGCAAAAGCAGCTTAGTTGTGGAGCTGGACTGCCCTTTTCCTCTCCTTCTCGCACACACAGACACATTTTTCTCTTCTTTTTCCCTGTTATTTGTGGAAAGACATTGCAATCCTCACAGTACTGCATTCTTCACAGCAAGAATCCTGTCTGCTTGCAAACGTCAACTGGTCTGTTAGCACAAAGAGGAAAAATGCAATACCATCTGACTGGTTAAATAAATAAATGCCTTTTCCACAATTCTAAGTCATCCATTCCATGTGAAACTGCAGAGACCATCCTTCTGCTTGATTTATGATACCCTGTTAGCCACAGAATTACTTAGTAAAATCGGTTTGGCTTGATGTAAAATTCTGTCTCCTCACCAGGAGAAAAAAAATAATATAAGCCCCCCAAAAAAAAGACATTAATTTAGGAATAGTTGAGCTATCATTGACTTATCAAAAGAAAGCTAGAGACATAAATCAATTCTACTGCCTGGACAAAGATAAATCAATAAAGCTCAGAAAGACATTATTGATTCTGTAGCCATCACTCAAAGGCTCTTCATTTGATTCCTCAGCCATCTGTTTAATTGAAATGATAATTCTGATAACTTCTGGTGGGCCCTCTGCACGTTGACTTTGATACAATGTTATTCAATCAAATACAGATGGCTGTGACCTCCTGTCAGTGAGAACCCTAAATGTGTTATCCACATGGATTAGTGTGGCTAGATACATTTTGTTTTAAACAACATGCTTTTGTCTAAATTTTTTCTTACATGACCCTGAGCAAGAGAGTCTTTTGTTCAAACCATCATCTAGTTTCAGCTAATTTCATCCCTTCATCTCACCAGCAGCTGGAGAGTAAACGAAACAGTTAAAAAGAGTGTTTGGCATTCATCCTTCAAACATCCTTCCTATCTTAATTTCTGCACAGGGAATCATTTGCTCGTATCTTCTCCTTGGGTTGTACTTATTCAGCACAAAGACAGAGGCAAAGAAGCTGTGAAAAGTGTCTTTGGTACAGATATTTTGGTGATTTTATGGATTTGTTACTCAACATCTAACACAACGAAAAACACTATTCTTCTGCAATCTAAGATGGTGGCACATTAGGATACGTGGATTGATTCTACAAACCTAAGAAAAAGCAGTATACAAAATTATGGAGAGACTCTATAGCAAGAATCTATAACCAATATTAAATTATTTCCTCGTTTCAGAGAGGTCCCTTGTCAAGTACTAAAATAGAGACCCAGACTCTTTTCTGTGACAACATACAAGACATATTTTCTGGTTTGCTCAAAAAGCAAGACAGAGCTCCTGGTACACCATAGAATCTTATTCCTCCATAATTAAGCAAAATGCACTGTACTGCACTGCAGGAAGAAAGCAGAAACATATCGTACACCCTTCTTCTGGTGCTATAATTAGACAGCAGAACAAAAATGCACATCAGAATCTGAGGACAACAACTGAAAATTGTTAAGCTGTCAAGTGCATTTGGCACAAGCTTTCCCCACCACAGTTAACTTCCTCCTAAACTAGAAGAGCTTGAAGGCATAAAATAATACACACCATAATTAAGACAGAAAGGTCAAAATTTGCAATTCTGCTACTTTGTTTTTAGCATTCTGTAAGTACACAATAAAAATCAGGACCACGATAGCCTGAAAGCCAGAGAAAATAGATATATAATAAATATAAAGGAGTTAACATAATACTTATGTTACTTTCCCTACTGAAACCGTACTATATTCCTGTATTACACCAGCACAGGGAAATACAGAATGATGTAAAGCAACACTAGGTTTTAGATTAATGGAATATATAGAAACAGAGTATTTGATAAGTGTAAATTGTGTTCTATTTCCAAATAAAGAATCTAAGCTAAGTAAAAATTCAAGTATTGAAAGTCCAGCTATAAATTACTCTGTATCACAAAATTGTACCCTGGCAGCATCCTTCCAAAGAACTGGAATTTGTGCTTTCCATATTACAGTGCAGCAGAACTAAGCGGGGAAAGTTTTTCCAATACAGACATTTGCTTGAAGAAATGACTTCTGAATATGAAGGAAGAGGCAGTGGTGAGCTCTGGGAGCGGCTGCCTCCCCCTCAGCAGGACTCATCTCAGAAAGCACTTAGCTCTGCCTTCAACGGGTCAGTGCCTGCCTGAGCAGCCTTGGAGAGAACATCCTGGAATTCTCCCGTGCTTCGGACTCTCCATGAAGCATGCAAGCACCTGCTGTCTGTCAAACAAGGAATTCCTTGTAGCTGGGCTGCGCAGCCCAGAAAACTGTGAAGCAGAAAGCTGTACAGAGCAAGGGGAATTGTGGATCACTCTTCAGAGGGCAGGTGAACCTTTCTGATCAAAAGTCAACTTCAGACTTTTATTTGGTTGCAGGCTTGCCATTCCTGCTCAGGAGGAATTTGTGGTGAAGTTACAGCCCTGCCTTCTCCAAAACCATTGCTATGGTTCCTTCCAGGAATACACTCCTGGAAGGAAACGTGGAGGAAAGAATCCATGTGCATCTTAGAACCTCCACTGCTGTCAGAGCAATAAATGGGCTCCAAGATAATGAGCTCTTCACACAACTTGTCCCTTTCCATACCCATCAAAAAGTCAGAAGCCAAAACTTTCAAACTTCCACAATATTCTTTACAAGAGGACTGAAAGAGGGTATTTTCCTGCAGGGAAAGGGCTCTAGCCTATTGGCAGGAGTTTTAGCCTGCACTGGAGCCAGCTATTAGATACTGTTGAACTAATCTTACTTTCTTATGACACTGTCCACTGTAGAGCCCCATGTCAGCATAAATGGGAAATTATACTTTCTGCAACGATCCTACATTTTAACAGCATTTCCTGGTAGCAGCAAATACAGTTAGAGGAGAATTTGCTTAGAGAAGCAGGGACCAAAAAAACCTGCACACTTTTTCACCCCCATTTTCAGTGTCTGTAATTGAAGTAACAACATTTCAGTGTATAATGCTGGCCCAGCACACCAATAAATTTTGTAGCTGGAGGGTAAATGATAACTTAGGACCATAGCACAAACTATTTGCAACACAGCTACTTCCCATTAACATCAATTAATATGCTATTTACAACAAGCAATACACTTTACTTATAGAGCTAAAATAACTAAACCAAGTCATGTAAGGAGACATTCTTTTAACAAAGAAAATATCCCTGAGGAGTTTTTAATTTCAATCTTAATTTATGTGTCTATCACGATGAAAAAACTTGAAAGAAGTTATTTTTCCATATATGAAGCCTATCAGCTGTCTATTACTGACACAGTTTATGGTTTTTAATACTGCTATAGTTCATCAGGGAATAAAGTGTCTCAAAGACAGGAAGGGGACAGAGAACACTATATAATCAGTATTCTAAGTAAGTACCATTGTGTTAAATAGCCTTCTCACTCTCTTTGGTATAGAAAATTGAATTTGAAAAGCAAATACAGAGGCAGAGAGTAGCAAAAAATTGTTCTGCCTAGAATACGGAATGCAATCATATCCAATTAAAGTCAATAAATATCATTTGGCACTGCAAGCCTAGGAAAGAACAATTTGTACAACAAACATTTTGATAAATAATTTTTCATATAAATTTACCTTTTTCTCTAGCTATTGATTACCATTATAGAGCAGGCAATATTGACATGTGCATGAAACCATAACGAGCTGAAATCAAGTTTCAGATAGAGTATCTCTGGTTTGTCTCCGTGCTCGGAATTAAAGAGAAATGCTCAGGTTCTGCAATAGATTCTGTAACTGGCTCTACCACAGAGCTGTCAAGGTTGACTAACCATCCAAGACATCATTCTGCTGTAATCTCCCTGAGACGCTGTGACAGTGCAGAGATGCCAGGCTGTGAAGGGGATTTACCTCCCAGCCAGGTTCTGCTGATTACTGAGCTTCTGGGCCAGCCTGGCCTTGCATACAAGAAAACAAAATCACAGTAGAAACTTTAAATCACACCAGCTCATTGGCAGAGATTGAGGAATCAAGTTTTCTTACTGCCAAAGTCCTGAGCTTTATTTCAGTTTCCCCATTTGCACCAGGGCCTGGGGCTCTTCATCCTCCATGGGATGAAGAGCCTTAGGATTCAAAATTAAGGTCATAATGTACCATTTTAAATTATATTCTTTGTACACACAACCCAGATTCTCTGTAAATTCATCTGGGGAAGGAGAGCATCTTTTCATTTGTAATTAATAGTAAGTTCACCACAAAATACTTTGAGACTCCTAAACGAAAAATTAGTAAATCGATACAAATTCTCAGAATAACAAAAAAAAAAAAAAAAAGCCAAACACTACTGAGATGTTAAAAATAAATTTTCATAACGATCTCATGAAAAATAATTCTTATGTCTGTTTTTATAAATATTTTAAGGAGCATTATGACAATTCATCCAAGAAGGCTGTTTCAAAGCAAAGCAATATTTTAACTGTGAAAAAACCCTCCCTTTCTAATTCCTGTGACGAGATAAACAGCTAAAAAGTATAACACCAAGCTGATCTTTACAGACTAAAGAAAAACCCAAAATAAAATAAGAAAATGAACACACACACACAAAAACCAGAAGAAAGAAAACAGAAGGCATTACAGAAGCAGTGACTGTTAGAGGGATATGCCAGTACCCTGTTCGAGGAAAATGAGGTCAAAACTTGGTTTACAGAAAACATTCTCATTCTGTCAGTCTGATCCTGTCTATGAAGAATGTTCTCCAGCCCTGCACACGGGTCCTCCTCCTCTTTCCAGCTCTTCTGCCCAGCAGGCCGGGTGAAGGAATCCATGAAGGACTTTCGGCACCCTTTTGGAAAGGGTGCTCTCAGAACAGACGCCTGCAATTCATTCCATGGATGAGCTAAAGCATGATGTGCTCTCATCCTACACCTCTCCCAAAGAAACCTTCCCCAGATGATATTCCTCCTGGGTTTTCCCATGCTGCTTCTACAGGGGCAGAGGCAGCTGAGGTGTTACACTGCTAACAGAGCTGGAAATCACAGAAACACCCATTGGTTTGGGTTGGAAGGGACCTTTAGGGGTCACCTGGTCCCAGCCCCCTGCAAGGAGCAGGGACAGGGACATCTTCAGCCGGGTCAGGTTGCTCAGAGACAAGGGCTCTCCATGAGACCCATTTCTGTTTGAAGACACAGGTTCTGAAGTTCCAGCTCTGTCACACCAGTAAAGAATTGCTATTCATATTTGTGCTCTGTTTCTAAGCAAACCTAAAGACACCTAAATCCATCCCTCCAGCTGCCTGATGAGTCTGTTTGGCAGGTCACAACATTTAAATAAATGCATGGTGGTTTAATCTGTGCTTCACAATGAACTTTCAGAGATGCACTAACCAAGGGATAACCCCAGGCATTCACAAACCCTTGGATAGTTTACCATTCTACTTAAATTAAATATTCATTTATTCAACTCTTAAGCTGTGGGAAGGTTCTTATTAACAAGAGCAAACAATGCAAGTACAAAATTGTATTGAGAAGTACTGATAAAATGGGGGCATTTTAAGCCCTGTATTCCATTTAAATATGACCATTTAATAACCAAACTCTAGAGTTTGGTTTTGCCCTGGAGAATAGGTTCAGTCTTACACCTAGATAATGCAAATGTCTGCCAATACAAAAATATCTTACGAGTTTTCAGGAGCACATTCATTTCACTGATGTGCATGGAATTACAGTTCTGTAGGAATGCTTAGATTCCAGGCTGAAATAATTACGGGATGGTCCCAGAAGATCTTATTTTAAAGAAAAAAAAAAAAACAAAAAAAACCAACATTGTTTATTTCCAAGTTTTACTTACTAATTGAGAAAATACGGAAAATGTTGTATACCTTAGGGGATCAGACACACCACATCCTACAGCAAAAGACAAATGAGGAATTGCTGTGGGCTTAATACCCTACACTGGCACACAGAGCCTGGCTCAGCTCCTGCAATACAACAGACTCTGACAAGTTACTGAGTCTCACAGCAGGAGAGTAATAGGGAATTGGCTGGCTAGAAAACAATTCCGTTGGTGGGGGAGGCAGGGGAAATGGTGATAATTTAGCCCTTCTTTTGTTCTATCAAGACAGAACTGAGTTCATTGCAAAGGCCAGAAAGACACACCAAAACGCCCCTCAACAGCCCGAGGCTTTGGCACTCGGGCTCATGGGGAGGATGGAAGTTCAAGTAACACTTGATTTCAGCCTTGAAACTTTAGTTTATGTCACATCTTAATGACCAAATTCTTCTGAACCTCCCTTTCCCAGCAGCAGCATCCCACCTTGATATCGAGACACGGTTTTGTTCCAACAGAGCACTGAGAAAACCCAGGAGAAACCTCGTGTAATCCGTCACCGAGTCTGTGCCCGGTGCCCTCCCCAGGGCCCTCAGGTGCCACCAGAGTACAAACAGCAAAAGATGCCCAAGTTCTTGGTAGCAGTTAAAAAATTTAATTCTAAGGAACATGGTAAATATAGACACAGTTGCTGTAATTAGGATGAGCCCTTGCAGGATTTTCCAGATGAGCAAGTCAAATCTTTTGGACCTTGTACAAATTATATACAATTTAATGAGGGCTATGCTGGGCTACATTAATTATCAGAAGGTACAAAACATGATACAAGAAGGCTGCTACATGATTTTTAATCCTCAACATCTGAGACTTTTCAAGAACATAAGGCCTCCCATCGAGTTGTTTTACAACTGTTTATTCAATAGCAACAGTCTTTTGGGATTCAAAAACTGGTTTCAGGACTGACTTTAAATTTTTGGCCCCTTTACAAGATTATTTTCCACAACGTCACTTCATCTCTGAGAATCACAGCTCTCGGAAAGGAAATCAAAATTGAACTCGGAGTTTGTTTTGTCTAATCCTTTGACAAACACTGATTAAAATACTCTTGGTGCCCATACCTCTCATACTTAGCATTATGCCGTCCTTAACCATAAATAGCCAGAAGTTGACCAAACCCTGCTTCCTAAAGCTCTCCAGAGCTCTTCAGGGAGAGTCTTATCATAAAAGAGGCCGGTCACAGATGGTAGAGGAGACGTTGCCTTTAAAACTCGGTGCCTCCCAAGGGAATGTACAGGCTCCTGAGTGCCCAGATTTTCAATGAGCAGCTGCCCAATATCAAGTACATTCACTGTATGCAGTGAATAAGGAGCATAAAATATACTTATCAAATATGTCTTACACCCCAATATGATTTCAAGGCCAAGCCAAGCAAAGGACATAAAATCTTGTTCTTTTTCAGTTGCGAGATGTGACAATTCCTCTTTGTAATGTCCTAGAAGTAGAGAACTGCACAAAAAGATGTTGTGTGGTTTATTTTGGGGCTAGTTTAGGGTTTGGGGCTTTAAATTATTTTAGAAAATTTGTCAGGTACACAGTATGGATCGCACTGGAAAGCCCACCTTATAGGGAAATTTTCTCCTTTTTTCTTGGAAAAGAAAAACAGAAAATCAGTTCATCCTTTAGAAGAAGCCTGACAACTTTGCAAGTGAAGAATTTATACTTGGAGAAACCCAAACAATTTCCCAGAAAACAAAAGCTGAATGTGTACATGTGACATTGTCTCATCTGTTCTAATGTTTTCTTTATTTCCATAATTACACACCATTTTTCAAATAAAACAACATGATCTGTGCCTTTCTATATCCTTAGATAAGAGCACAGTGTCTGCTGCTGGGTACTATGCTGCTTATTCCAGACAAGCAGAATTCATTAGAGCTGTTTAAACAAAAAACATGGAGATCAGTTTTTACCTACAGCTTAAACAAAACAAAAAGAGTGAAAATTTGCAGCCTTTTGTCACCTACATAATTTTGAAGCCAAGGTAACTCTGCATTTTAAATGAAGGTGGCTCTGCTACTAGCTGAAAAAGAATTTCACTCTGTGACTGTTAATTAAACTATTAAAATAAACACCGCCGAGAAAAGAGAACTCACCTTATAAAGAATTTAACATTAAAAATAATCTGGATTATTATTATCTTGTAAACGATATAAAAATACAGGATTCGGAAAAAACTTACAAGATGCAGCATCTTAATTTCTATAAAATGGACATCATGTTATATTCTCTTTTGTTTCATTTTGCCAAGTCTTAATGTTTGTCCTCTCTGAAAGGACAGGACAGAAGGAAATATGTCATGCATAATAAAACATTCAAGTTTACTTTTCATAACCGCCCCTTTGTTAATCTTGTTTCAATACATTTGCAATGGATATACATGAAATATTTAAATCAAGATGTTTATGAAAATAAATACAAAAACAAGATCTTTCCATAACACAGAAATCAGTGCGAGATCAATTTCTGCAAATAAACTTTGCATGTGGCCTCCTCACATTACAACATCTGGAAAAAACCTCTATTCTAAGCTCTTCTGAATTTCCTGATCTTTATTAAATATCCCCCTTCCTCCCACCATACACCCCTCCCCAATCCTTACAAAATTCTATTTGCTAAATTTTCCTTTTCTTTGGTCTGATAAACATTAGTCAAGGTGGATTATAGATTACTTTATTCCCTTCTTTTTTAAGAGACTTTCCTGCTGGCACTTGACTGATGCAATAATGTTGTCAGTCTTAAAGCTTTAAGCCCCTAGAAAATACTGCAAAAAGAAACATCAACTTTCAAAAAGTTGTATTTAATAAAATATTTTTAGAAAAAAAGGGGAGAAGGGACTATCCAAAGGGCTAAATTGAATGCTGAGACACAACCCATCCTGTGAGAAGCTACAAAGCTGGTGTCAATCATAAAAGAGAAGGCAGAATGGAAAAAACCCATCTAGAACATTAATGAAAACATATCTACTGCAGTGAGAAAATCTGGTAACCACCATTATTGCCCAAGTGAGGAAGGAACCAGTTTTCTCAAGCTCCCACCCTCCTGAGGATCAGGGTGTTGATGGGCAGCAGTCACTGCTGTACCCTGCTCAAGTGGGCAGTGCCTTCCCTTGGATTTGCAGTAATTTTCACTCAGCAGGAAATGGCCCAGGTGGCTGATCTGTGCCTTTCATTATGGGCTTGTGATGTGACAGGAAGGAATGTCATCATAATTTAAAGACAACAAGGATTATGTGAGTGATAGTTGTTTGAAGGGACTTGAGAAACCTCTTTGTAATTAAAAAAACCTCCAAAGACCCCAAAAATCTGCTACACCTATAGAGCCATCACTCAAGACCGTAAGATGTGACATCCTGTACTTATAACTCATCTAAAACTCTTTATAAGTAACAGAAAAAATTACACTGATTATACTTCAGTTTATATGTTATGAAAGATGATTTTGTGTGTCAGTCCCACTTCAGCCAGCTGTTAGACAGAGAAATCCAAATCTTTAGTTCTCACTCTTTATAGCCTTACACTCTTAAAAACACACACACAGGGATTAGGAATTAATTCAAAATGCTTCAAACCACTCACCGTCATATCACAGTTAGTTGAATTTGGCTCAATTCTGAGTTCACTTCTGCTGTTTTACCCTGGAACAATATTATAGGCTCTGGCATTCAAGTTTGGAAATCCAGTCACTCACACAACCACACACTGGGATGACTTGCAAAATTATTCTTGGCTTCTGACTTGGTGATGTCCTTCATTATCACTGTGAGACCTCAAAAGTACAGGTCTGAATTGGTAAAAAAGTAACTGGGTGTTCTTAACTCTACAAAATTAGACTATTTCCCCCCAGAAAAAAATAAAATAGCCACCACTGGAAGTCTAAAGCATTACTGCTAAGTTTGGCAATTTTTGGAACATGAGAAATTCCAAAGAACAGGGAAGAAAACGGAAGGAGAGGAAGCAAGCAACCAGAAAAGGCTTGGAAGGGAAACAAATGGAAAAAGAACAAATAGCTTTAAAAAGGTTCACATGACCCCTCAGCAAAAAAAAGGGAATAGTTGATAATAGATATAGATCAAAAATAATTAAAGATTAATAATCTTATTCAGACCTGCCTTTTTTCATGAGAATACACAGACAATAATTTAACTATATTTAAGGAAAATGTAGCTACCCTAAAGTGCTTCACAACTTTCAGACAAAATTCATGGGATATGTAATGGCAGTTTCTACTAAACTTACAATTAAATCAGATTCATTTATTTTTGAGAGTATGTTGGGGTAGGGGCAAGGAGAACCTAACAAAGCAAAAGTGACTAATCAGTAATTCACCATCCCATAAGGGCATTTAGTCAGCCAGTTAAACCTGAGTCCTTCACTAACCCAACTGAGCAACTCTCCCCCTGCCATACATTGAGCTGTCTTCACTGAATTCTTTCCTTTCCATCACAATTTGTCAACTTGGTCTTGTTACTGGGAGGTCTTTCAGTAGTATCTATGTGTCCATTTTCATTTTTTACTTTAGGAACTTTCTTTTCACATTTTACCACACTGAGATTGATCTAGGACTGATGAAAAAAAGTCTTTTGACATTTCAGTGGGTTTTTTTCTTTTTTAATTCTGTTTAAAAGGCATCACTCCACATCAAATGCATGTGTAACACAGTATTCCCGTGTCTCCCTTATGGTTTCATAATTAGCCTACCCTACCAGAATAAGCAAAATATATTGCAGGTTTTCAGCTGCTTAAGAATCTGCTGTCATCAGAAGTTGGGCTAATCTCTGAACACCTTCTTTTTGCTGCCCAATAGTGCTTATAAATTAAAATTGAAGCTGTATTTAAGATCTGATGAGACTTCTGACTATTTGGTTCTTCCATTGAGAGTTTTATTTTCTAAATTCCCTTTACTCTTGTCAGCACATCATTCAGAGATTAATCAAGGAAATTTGGTAGAAGGCATCAGCTTTCTTCAGTGTCTAAATCCCACATGGCTACTGCCAAGTATGAACTTCCACAGGACACATCTACAACGTGCAGGTCCACAGGTCCTGTGAAATCACCACAGGGTGAGTCCTTTCAAGAAAATACTGTGTCCCCTCCTATATTAATTTAACAAACATGACACTAAAAAAATAAGAAGGTTTTACCTCACAGCAAGAAATTTGACAAAATCCATGCATCTCATCAATCAGAAGATAGTGAAAAGCATTCAACAACAGCAAAAATTCTGGTACCAGATGGTTCTTGAAGCACAAAATCTAGGAAAAATGAGAGCTGGGAAATGAAGTAAGAGAAGTTTCCCTAGAAGTAAAGCATTTCTTTTCAAATCAGCAGTTGGGAAAACTTGGCATTGGAATCCTTTTCCTAGTGATGAGGGGGAATCTTTACTATTCCAAGCCTGCACAAAGAGAAAGGAACAGCCTGGAAAATGTTCCCTGTTACACTCAGTCACCACAACTCCATCCCCTACTTCTGCTTACCCTCTAAATCAAATCAATAACATGGATGTCTAGTGATGACTTTATATAATGCTACTTTCTATCTCCTTCGAGGTAGAACTTTGAGACCCAAGATTTACAGATGGCTCTAAACTACTGAGACACAAACAGTTTGACAGCCAGGCTAAGGTTGCAGGTAGGTCCTGTTACAAGTTTCTTAAGCAAAGTTCTATCTCTATGAAGAGGAAAAAAAAAAAAAAAAGAAAGAAAAACACACCAAATAAACTATTTTTTCCCTTTTCTGAATGACTACAAATTGATTTTGGGCCCAGATCAGAATTATTATTGCTCTACTGCCTTTGAACTTGTGCAGAATTCATTTATAATATTCCAAATGAACACTGGGATAGTGGGGTAAAAGAGGGCAGAAGAAAAGAAACTGATTTTGGAAAGTCCCCTTCACTTTCAGGGTGAGGAAGCAATCCTCTGGATGACAGATATGTGTATTAGTATGCCCCTGCAATAGGTCAGGCTCTCCAGTTGCTCCTGTTATCTTCACCTTTATTCCTGATCCACATAAAATTACTTTGGAATACACAGAAATCCAGATGAAAATGATGCTCCTGGTTTTTCATATCAGCAGTAGAACTGACCCTTTTATAAAACTTTTTCTTGTAGTCAGAATTTGACTATTCTTTATCATGTATTAATACCAGCCAAAATAGCATTTTCCTAGTGCCACTGCAACACACTTACAGTTCTGTCAAGATTTCCACTGTAGAAGCAATGACTGGAGGTTTGTATCTCAGCTCTTTTCCAGTCATACGGGATTACAGTTAAAATAAAACTTGTCAGCCCACACGCACAATCTGTGTTTTTAAAAAAAAGGGGGGAAAAAAAAAAAAAAGAAGGGTGGGGGAGAAAAAAAGTGGTGGGAATCAAATTAACTGGTCAAAGCATTTTCTTGCTGTAGAGCCCTGGAAAGCATTCTCAGGTAGCTGCAGTTATGTGAGTCATGACAAAACTCCAATGTTTAGCACTTCTCAAAGTTCAGCACAGATGTGCCTTCTGCACTTAAAAAATAGCAAACATTAAACAGCAACGGGTCCAAAACCCAGCTCTGGGTTCTGGCATTCCTGACATGCAGATGTGAGTGACTGTGGCTCAAATCCTGCAGCCAGGACCTGCCAGAGCACCACAACTCGAGCAGGTCAAATCTGGAAGTAAGAATCCAAATATCTGGGTAAAACAAATCGAAGCTTATTGCTAGAATAAATGTTTGTCTTTATAGAGATACGCAGCAGAACCTCTTATCATTAAATCTGTTATTCTATCACACAACAAATTTACCCTAATTGAGAATTCCTTTGATACTAGGAATTGTTCTATATGGAAACAATTAAGCTACTAGCAGGAGTAATTTAAGGCAGTCCTGAGACTAATCTCAGCAGCATCAAGGGCTACAAGACTGCTCTTGCTCAAAAGGACATTAAGTCTATTTGACATATTTTAAAGATTAGCCCACAACCTACTTTCATATGCACCAAGAAGCTCCAAAAAAAAAAAGAGTTAACTATTTATACCCAAATCCTTATACTGATAACTGTGTTTTATTAGCAGTAATAGACCACAATCATTTGTGACCTGTCCAAACAGCTTTTTAACTGAAAGGAGGAATGTTAGATGGGACACAAAGCTGCTCTATTGACTTCTGAATCTTTGCTTTCCTCTTACAGCTTCCAGAAGTCTATAGAAACAGCATGGAATGAACCAGAAGAAAGACCATTGTAATGAGTACCATATTTAATTTTTTTTCCTTCAGTACGTAAGTGGGTAAGTAATGAGAGTTCTCACAGAAAACAAGAAGGTATTTTACCCATAAAAGTGTCAAAATTGCTCATATTTTATCTAGGAAACTGAGAGTTCAGCATGAGTTAAAATATAATTTGGAATTAGTCAAGCCTTTTACTGACTTCAAAATTGCCTAAATAATTAGATACCATCTAGTGAGTAAATAATGGATTAAAAGGACTGCTTGTTTCCAGCTTTTATGAAAGCACAGTTATGACAGATCCACCTCTATCAGTTTCCTCACTCTCACCATTAACACTCCAATATTTATTATGCCAGCTGACATTTCCTGTAGCACGGTTGCCTTTGCCTGTCTCTGATGCTCAGAATGAAGCTCTCCCTCTCAGAGAAGGCAGCAATGAGCAGCAGTTCTCAAACTGAGAATGGCAGTGCAGTAAATTCTCACAGCAGCCTCTCCACAGTTGTGCTTGAAGGGTCAGATGAACTCTGGGCCTGTAAATGTCTTGGCATCTCCAGATACAAGTGAACTTTAGTCCAAAAATAATTTCCTTCCCTGAATTTGGACACTAATATCTGTGAAGTCAAGTCGCCATCTCCTAAATGAATACATTGGCAGCCCAAAGCTACCAAGAGAAAGAAGAGAAGAAAAACATTTCAGTCTTGAAGAGGGAGCTGTGCTCTAATTGCCACCCAGCTATTAAGTGATCTTGGTGCCAGATCTTATGGTATCCATATGTTTTCCCACTGTCAAGACAGTACAGTAATGCCAAACTTCTTTTCAAAAAGTGCTTTGAGAACTACTGATGAAAAAGCCAACATAAAAGCAAAATGTTTATTATTATTACAATTATTGGAAAGTAAATATGGTGCCTTAAGATATATTTGTTCCTGTTGAGGAATTTTAAATTCTTGCTGTCTACTGCCAAATCTATGCCACCTGGGTTTTGTTTTGTTTATTAAGGAGGAGTAGGTATAAGAGGATTTAAAAGAAGACATTTTCCACAATAAACGACAGGCACAATATAGTGCCCAATTTATAGAGACCTAAATTTCTGACACTCCTAGGAAACATTAAGGAGGCTTGGCAAAAGAAGTAATACCTTTGAAAAAGAGAAGCTGTTGGTCAGAAAACAGAACGCTTTACTTTGGTTGCTGGAAGTCACGCTCACAACTCTCTTTCAACTGAAGTCCTGTTGCAGCAGAACATTCTCCCCCAAAAGTTCAAAATATAAATATATGCCACCAGGAAGGTTCTTTGCCTTCACTGGTCTGCTGCAGCTGGGGTTTAACACAGGTTGGTGTGGGAGCCTAGTTCTAATCACCTTTGCTTTAGAGAAAACTGGAAACAATTCTCACAAATTCAGAAGTGCTATACAGATTTAAAATTACCAAGATGAGAATCCAGACAGTTTGTTTATTTGTATAATATCAAAGAGGATTTTCCAGAATGTAAATACAGAGAAAGTCTGAAAGGAAATAAAGAAGCAGCAAAGAAGCTGATGATTCCCAACTTCAGGAAATAAGATGTAAGGAAGGAATGAAAAAAAATCTAAAAGTTGAAGAAAACCAACAGCTCTGTTCAACAATACTTTGTGAAATAACCAGAGAATTTAGCATAGCTGGATTGTTTAGACAGCAAATCTATTGTTCAGTGCTAAATTCAGGGTAATTTAATCCCTAAACTGAACGTGACTCTATAAGAGCAACAGATGCATTTCAATTAACTCATTCATTTCTCTTCCTGAACTATTGTTCACAAGAAAGTGAAGACGTTGGTATCCTCCCAGCACATCTGTTTCATGCAGTAAAAAAGCAGCTGAATTCTTCATAGATAATCCTCAAAATTCTCATACAAAACCTCCTAATTCTCCAAGTTATGATTTCTTAAAATATATCAAAAAGCATAGGCCCTAATTCTAGATCTTCTTAAATGACACAAACATAGAATGATGAATCTGAAAATTTCAATTTAAACATCTCAGCAGGAAAATAATTCCAAATGAGATTCCAAAAGGTATTTCGTTCATTTTCACATGTATTTTCCTGCTAAGGGAGGAGACTCTGTTCCCAGAGAATCTTCACCTAAATGCCCCCTTCCTACCTCCTCCTCATAGATTGATATTTATTGAAAGGAATGAAAAATTGGGGCACTTGGCAAAACAATGCTGCCCAGACAAAGCAAGGCCACACGTAACTCAACAGAAGAGGCATGGAGATACTGCCCAGAGACAGTAAAATGTCTGCTCCACTCTGAGTCAAATCTTAAGGTTTCCATTATGCAAGGAAACTTTTGTCAAAACAAGAATGCGTGTGGCCTCGTGAGTCTGCTCTGGCCGGTTCTTGGCACGGTCTCTGTGCACAGGACTGGCGACATCACCCTGGCTGTGCCACAGCCCAGGACACTCCCCCAGCGACAAAAAGTCAGCTTCTCCTTAGAAAATACATGTCAAAGGGAACTCAGCTGAAATGGAAACATCTCCACAAGACTTCTGCTCTAAGTACCTTTACACAGAAGAGAAATTTCTAGAGTTTTTACATTTAAAAAAAAAAACCAAACAGAAACAACAAAAACAAAAAATCCACAACATATTAAAATGGCATCATACTCAAAGAGTTTGAGAGGTTTATGTATTCCCTTGGGATTGGTAAAACGTTAACAGTTTGAAAGGGAAGAACTCACAGGGTGTGCTGTCTGATGTCCTCAGGGATCAGTGCTTATACCACGTAACAGGAAACATCTTCTTATGCACAAAGACTGCAGTGGAGAATTAAGGAGTTTATTTTTTACTTATTTTAAAGTGAAGTCTTCAGCTGTGCCTCAGCCAAGACTTGCACGTATGTTTCTGTCTTGGAAGGAGGAGGGAGAACAAGAAAAGAAGCAAGCAAGCAATGAGAGGAGAGTCAGGGAACAAAATAGGTCTACCTGCATTTTTGTTCTGATGTCATTTTTCCAAGGGTTGATCTTAGCAGCTTGCAGGATAACTGCCTCATCTGTGTGGTCTGAACAACTCTCTAGCTACCTCATTAACTGTAGCCATCCATTGTGACAGCAAAAACATTGGATCAGAAACTGCATTTGTAAAATGGATAATGACATAGAGAATTTTAGGGGAAAATGCTAAATAAATGCCCTTCTAATTGTTGCAGGCAACTACTTTTAATTTTTTGTACCATTGTGTGAATCCCTTATCTCTATAAAGACAGTGACTACCCATGGCTGTTGCATCTCCAACTTTCTCCAAAAGACAGCCCAAACCTCTCAAAATCAGTTCAGAGATAGGTGACACTTTCCATAGGTGGCACTTTGTCCCTCTCACTCATCCTCCATCGTTCCTCTCATGCCTCAAGGCAGAGCTACAGCTCTCCTACTTGAAGTATGTGTCCCATCTCTTCCGAACACTTTTGTTTCCATTAAACTTCAAGGAATTTTGCAAGTCTTTGAACTCTTCCCACTGCTTTTCCACCCCTTCAGCAGAGCAGAAAAAACACACTGTGTTCCACAAGTTATAAATGGAGGCAAAAGAGAACTCTTCACTTGCTGTGATAGAAGTGCTCAGACTCAGTAGCATTTTTTTCTTGCAGGGGAAACACATCCTTTCCTAAGGTACCTCAGCGAGACTCTACCTAATATACGACAATTTTCCAGAAAAAAAAAATTTAAAATGGGGTGTTTTCATTTAAAATGTTAACTTATGGTTTTTGCAGCCCCCTGAACTTCTGAGTTGCAAACAAATCACTTCTTTCACAGAAGAAGCTTCTCAGAGCTGTTTTGTGATGACTTCTGTGAGCAATCAGCAGCACAACACGCTGCTGTAAATCCAGGGCTAGAGCTTTGAGTCCATCTAAAATTACAAATAGAACCAGAGGATAGAGCAATAACAAAATCCACAGACATGATTACCACATGTTTCCAGTTTGTAGGACAGACAGAGGAGGATACAGAGCACAGCTATGGCTGTCTCTATCCCATAGCTCTGCTCTCTTCCCATGCTAAAGCTTTACTTATATCCACAGAAATTAAAGAACAAGCCTGTGTTCCATATGGTTAAAAGGTCTCCATATCGAAGGATTTAACCTAGTTGTGGCACAATCTACTATTGCATTTCAGCTGAGGAGAAACAATTCTGTCATTGTAGCAGAAATAACACCTCGGTCCTGCAACCTGAAAATGTGCATTCCAAAGCTGGTGTTTCACTCCAAGAGATGGGGAGGAGACCAGATGTAACCGTGGAAATGAACTCGTTCATGAAGCTTCTGCTGCTTTCTGTAGGAAAAGCTGGAATACCAGCCACAACTTTTCATGAATTTTCTCCTACTGAAACAACTTGTTTTGTTGTTGTTGGGTTTGGGTTAGAATGGATGGGATTAATTTTGCTTTTTTGTGTTTTTGTTTTTTTTTTTCCCCCCCAGAATGCAGCTTTCTCATGGATGTTTTGTATTCTTTTTCTAGGTAATAATCTAATAAAAATATGCTGAATATCTGGTTAAAACAGTGCACTCAGCCATCTGCAAACACAGATCATTGCTAAAAAAGTCCTGGTGCACACTCAAATATTATTAATGGCACCAACACATCAGGGTTCCCATTTCTCCAATGATCAGAGGCAGATCTTGACTGTGGATGTGGAGGGTTTTACTCTCTGAAAGAAAACACAGGGTTTTTTCTAAACAACATAGAACAAAATGAAAACTAAAGAGATGAAGTGTTGAAATCTACAGAGCAGTAATTCTAGCTTTAGTCACTGACTTGTGACTCGCAATCACAGCAGTTATTGGGAATAAAGCCATATTCTTTGATTCAAATGCTTTCCAATTACACTGTAGCTACATTGACCCCTGTAGAAAGGGATGTGTGAGCACATGGGAAAGAAGAGTCACAATTCTGGAGACAGCTGCCTTATAAATCAGGGTGACTTTTGAAGTGCTCTATGAATGCACATAAAACTGACACTCGTGTGAAAATGAGAGCACATTCTGATTAGAGAGGAAACACTAGCACAGAGAAAAAGACAAAATCTCAGGAAAAAGAAATCGCTACAACTTCTTGCATCGGACTAAGGCTTTAATTGAGGAACTGGAGTAGATTTTAATTAACTTTTTTGCCTTAACCTGTCTTTTTGTACCTGTTTCTTTTCTAAGCTCTAAATAGGACCAAAGGAGCTAAAATTGCAGAGTATTCCCACCCCATTTAAGAGTAGTTCCATCCACTTCTGGAAAATGAAGCAATTTGCAAAGTTAACAGAAAGGGTGACAAATGCTAACCACCGAAGAGCTCAGTGCCTCAGGGAACTGAGCATCTCTAATTGCTACCAAAACACATTCCTCCGTGGGCAAGGGCATGAGAAACTGCAGCAATTCCCTTTCAGTTAAGTACTGTATGACCAGAGAATAGCCATATTTAAAAAATAAAATAAAAAAAGTAACATTTTATTAAAAAGCCCATTCTTCCTTCATTTTGTATGGCTTAGATTGTAAAAAAGGTTGCTCCGAAATAAATCCTGTGGCTTGCACTTGTGGAATCTCTAAACGGGCAGAATCTCTAAAGCAGAATTAGATTTTTTTTTTTTTACCAGGTAACTAAGAATCAGGTTTCAGAGACATTATGGGGAGACCCTAATGCCTAATGACACAAACTGGTATCTTGAAGGGGTTCCAAAATACTTAAGATGGATATCTGTGGTCAGGAGTGTGAATCACTGAACTCCTAAAAAGCCTGTTTGTGTGCTTTTTTCAGGTAACTACATATTTTGAAAATCTGTCCCCAAATTACTAAAGCCAAGGGTACATTTAGAAACAAATGAACCATGATTCTTAAGAAGCTAAGATGGCTTTTCATTCAATTTTTAAACCAAAGCTTGAACCATTAAACTTATTCATGCTCATCCAATCCAGCAGGCATTCATGCACTATTTCTTCATGGGCCTGCTTCTACAGCACAAGCATTTTGAAGTGCAAGCATTCTTTCATATATAAGCAGTTAAAAGTTCATACAGCATTAAATAACTGAAAATCTGCATTTAAACAAATAAATAATGCAGTATTTCTTTTTTAACTCAACTTTAAAAACCAACCTAAACATCTTTCAGTAAGTGTTATTTAGCCTCTTTTACTAGAGGGTCAAGTAAAAATCTGGAACAGTTAACAGTTATAGACTAATTTTGCTTCTCTAATTGTGTTGCAGCACAGTTTGCCAAATTTTAATACTAATAAATGGCAATAAACTGTTCCTTTCTAATACTGACAATCCCAAACATGAGTTAATTGAAATCTTACTACACATTTACATTCACCTTCCACAGTTTAGTTTTTTTTAAGTGGATGATAAACAGAAAAATATAACTTGTCTTTCACATTGTTCACAATGCAGGAGGGAGGGAAGGAAAGAAGAAAACACATGAATTGTTCTACCTTTGGATAATTACTCTGAAAACACTGAAATCCTCAATGTGTAAATACTTCTGGCACTCAACAGTTTGGTTTACAGGACAATGAAGAGGCACCACGCCTCCCCCAGACGAGGCTACACATCATTATGTTAAGCTCTTTAATACAATTTCTGGCAAGAGGACTCCAGGAGATCAATAGTGCTGCTTCCTAGGCTCTAAACCTGCTTTTAGTGATTTACTGAATCATCAATGGCCAATAAACCAAAATGCTGATGTGTCATCTCTTCCACACGAGATTGGTCTCTATGTTTTCCTTTCACAGCGTTGAAGAAAAAGCTTTATGAATGGAAAGCATGCATTGTAAGTAACTCAACCTGTCAGTCTCCAAGCAGGTAAGGAACACGAAGGACATTCATTCCATATGAAATGTATGGTCCTTACATTAAGAACTTCAAACAGGCATGGGTGTAACTCAATATCCCACTGCCCACCCCTCAGTCCCACCTTCAGACTGGGTGGAGATCATGGGCCACGTTATTCTGTGTGTACAACTATGAGAAATAAAACAAAAAAACACGTGTAGTACAAAACAAATACATACACTAACTTGTCGTAGAATTCAGTCTCACTTCTGCATTTGTACTATGGCATAAAAAGAGAAATATGATTTTTTCATGTTAATTTTAAGAAGCTCAAAACATCACAGGGTGTAATTTGTAAAAACATCAATGTGTCCTTTCTATGTAGTCATACATTCCCAACCTATTTTAGCAGAAGTCAGCTGAGAGAATGCAAAGCCTGTGTGACATGAAAATACTTTTGGAGCACAAAGCTCCCTGCAGAATTTAACCTAATCAGCTAACCAGGCAAGAGTCTGACAAACAGCTTTGCTTTTAAAAACCAATGATGGGAACTGTGGAAAAACACCATTTTCCACCATCCCTGTTCTGCCTGCAGCACTGTTCTGCAGAGGGAGGGGTGCCAAGAAAGTCTGATGACACTTTACATGATAGCACTTGAAGACCATCATTCAGAACCCCTGTACTACTTGTTTTGTCTTTACAGGTATTTATCCAATAATAGGTGAGTAGCTTTTAACAATGTGGTAAGAAGACACTCACTTTTTCTAATGAGGATGCACTTTGCTCTGACAAGAGTCAATTTTAAAGCTTGTTTTGCTGTCTGTGGCAGCTGCCCAGTATTAACAATCTTACTCTGATTATCACAAAACCACTTCGGAAAAGGTTTATATAAAACAAAAACGAACAAACAAACAAAAAGTCCTGGCAGGAAAATAAACATCCCTGCAGAAACATGGTGGGTATAATGGAATCATTCCATGAACACAAGGCAGGTGAGGTCTGTGTTTCCTGTATTGTTTTCATAAGGCCAGAGTTTTCCTTGGATAAATTACACAGAGAGGGAGGGAAAAGAGAAAATCACACTGAAAGACAATAGAAGTAACTCCAATGGCCTGACCATACCTGTAGCTGCTGGAGGATTTCACTCACTCGGAGATGCTGAGATAACGTGTGTATCTTGGATGAGTCTGCACCAGTTTGCTTTGCTTCTACTGAAAATGATATTTCACCTCTACAGCAAATTTCTGCCTTTCCTTCCTGACTTTGCAGGCTCTTCTGCAGAGACTGCAAAAAATAAGGAATGCTCCCCAAATTTTCTGGAAATGGGGAAGTTACTTATCCCTGCTTATAGACCAAGCTAAAAACTTTCCCTTAAACAAAAACTAAGGATTGAATTTTTCCACAATGGTAAACCCTAATTCTGCTCCCACTGGAGAAGTTTATTTCATTGTATTTACACAGGGCTCAGTATAAATAAATACCTTTAAAATCCAGCCCCCTGATTTGTATAGACAAGAAAAGAAATGTGGAAAATGGAAGTAATCTACGGAAGCAATACACGTGAATCAATAATGCCAACCAGTATTTATGGATCTCATTATCTCAACATGTGCTTTTTAGGATCATTTTAAATTACTATTAAAAATAGCCATAGGTACATTTAAAATTAATATTTTAGAGTTCAAATGGTCTGCATTTACCAGTGCAGAGATGCATTTGTTATATAGCTCTATTAACTAAAGGAACAAAAGGTATTGCAGAATATAATAGCATTCTGCGGAAGAAGAGATTTCTACAGGAAAATGATTCAATTATTCTAAATCAATTATTACAGGAACAGCCACGTAGCTCTATATCAATCTCCTTACGCATTTCTAATTCTTTTGTCTGCTACCTGTGGATATTTAATTGGAATTAACGTAGAAAAATATATCCCACTGGGAACCAGATTCAAATAGTTCTGATCATTTTTCTTGCTCTGACTTCTCTTTGTGAGACACGCATACGGATGAGTCAAAGGCATCACTTTGTGCAGGCAACAGCAGTCAGCAACAAGTTTTAAACACGGCTCCAGGCTCCTCTGTGCGGGACAGCTGGATTGGCCATGGACATCATCACCCCGGGGAAGAAACCCACACTAAGTGCAGCACCAGAGCTCTGTGTCCAACAAATTTGACAGCCATTATTTGATCAAGATTCTTCAAAAAGAATAGCAAAGCCTTTCCAAAAGGAAAGCAGACTGTGCAGCCCTGTCAGCAAGAGAAGTAAGGGTATTTTTCTTCAGCAGAATAGATGCAGACCATATGATCAAGAGGCGTAAGAGACACCTCAGACATCAGAGTATTTTTGCCTCTGGAGCCAGCTTTGCAGGTTCCTGCCAGACTCACCAGCCACAGGGAAATGTTCAGCCAAAGTCTGTACTGAGAGAAAGAGACCCTGCTGGAGCTGATAAGCATCTGCTAACAGACCACAAGAAGAGCACAACAGTGAGCACTTCCTCTTTCTTTTATCACAAGAGATCGTCTCCATGCCTCTCCCAGGCCCTCGCCTCTCTGGAAGCATCAAAGGAGCTACAAAATGAATTACAGAGGCAGCTGCATCTTGGCTGAGAACATACTGAGGTCCTGCTCTACCTACCAGCCACATCCAGCACAAAGGATGAGGAAAAGAAAAAGGGGAAAAACCTCATACAGCAACAGCTCATCAGCTTCCATTGCTCTGGAGAGGTCACATTTTATTTGTGTTGGTCCTTCTGTCAGTCTCAAGGGGTGAAAAAAAGGCCTCATGATGAAAAGGCTCAGTGAAATCCCTCACATTTAGGGCATTCCCAGGGA
Organism: Pardalotus punctatus; assembly: GCA_013400915.1. NCBI lineage: Eukaryota > Metazoa > Chordata > Aves > Passeriformes > Pardalotidae > Pardalotus > Pardalotus punctatus. The sequence goes on along the minus strand of VZTX01001913.1, from coordinate 31,430 downwards.
GCCACACAGCAGCAATTACAAGTAGTCAAGAAAAGAAAGAGGGAAAGAAAGAGGGAAAAGATAAGGGAAAGGAAGCACTAAGACGACAAAAGAACAATTGAAACAAAAAATGATATTACTCATTTGCGTGCTATACTGGAAAATCTCAATCTTACTCTGATGTGCTGAGGTAAGAAGAAAAAAAAAACATGGAAAAAAGGAAAGTCTTAAGTTGCATCATTAACATAACTGGTAACCCTGAGAAAAAGCTTGTGAGGAGGGAGAGAACTAGACACCAATGTCTCAGTCAAGCTGTATCAATGCAAAAAATATTAGAAATTACTAGTTGCCTCTAACAGACTACTTCTTCTGGTCTCATTTGCCTTCTAAAGGCGCAGCTGACACTTAAAAAGTAGCATCACCAACAGAATCAACAGGGTTGCCGTGAGAGACAGGCTTTGGATGGAGATTATGATAAAAGGAGAGACTGGAATTTCTAATATCAATAGAGCCTTGATATTTTCCAGCCTGCAGCCCCCAGTGCCCTGGTGAGCTGAACACCGAGCCCTTGCCATGTGTAATCAGTGCCATCAGTGCCTGCTGTTTGCTGGCACTGATGGCTGCATCCAGAACACTTCCAGCCTCGTTCTTTTAATTTATGCCACAACACTTATTCTCAGAAAAACAAACTTAACGACTTCATTCGCGACACACTGAAGGAACGCAAGCTTCCATGAATCTAAAAAAATACCATGCTGGTGTTCATATTAATGAAGTTATGAAATATTTCATTAGCGCATCTTGGAGTATGAATAATTTCTCAGAGAATTTCACTTGGCAGCCTCCTCCTCCCGTGTGGCCCATCAAGATAGACATTATCTTTTAACTTCTAGAAAAAGGGACTTGCAAAGGATGATTGAAAGGCCAGAGTTGTTTATTCTAGAGGACAGGGTGAAGGGGCTGTGTGACGATAACCTCCAAGTGTGCAAAGGGCTGGTGAACAGAAGGGGATGTGCTGCTTCCCATGTGTTTTGTGTACGAAACAGTAAGGAAAAGGATTAGACATAAGGCAAAGATTTCTAAACACAGGGACAGAACAGCACATTGCTTCAGAAGTTTATGGAGTCTCCACCGTGGGTAATCTTTAAAGACAGCTTAGACAAACAACTGAAGCACTGCACAGTTCAGTGGGAGGCTCCTTGGACTGTGTGGTTTACTGGGTTCCCATCTTTTCATCCCTATTCCTGTAGAATTCATACAACTTTGTCTGATATTGGAAAAAGTAGTTCTAATCAATTTATATTTAATAGCACTTACATAGCACAAAGTAGTCGGAAATGCAAAAAGCAGAGAAATGCAGCCTTGTAAAGATACAGAACCCCTCTGTGCAAATCAAAAGTTCAGGGACTGCATTTCCCTGTACATAAACAGGTTCTTCAGTGTGTATGATTGCAGTGTTGTTTTCCCCTTCTAGGCCATCACTAAAACAGGAATTGCAGTCACTTCCCTTTCAGAGCAGTTGCACTTCCCATGCATATCACACACTCATCACCAGCTTCTCCCCTTGCTTATCATGGCCTGATTCAGGCAGTAGTCAAAATACCCAAAGCATGGCACTGCACAGGATGGTGACAGTATGGCTCATTTTCCTTCAAAGTATCTGTTATTATTGCAGGGTTACAAAACTCCTCAGTATGTGTGCATAACCACAGTCCTTATTTCCCTTCTGAACCAGTCTAGGTTGCATTCATTCTCCTAAAAAACTTCATTTAACAAGGGATGAGGGGGAAGAGGTTGCACGCAAATTGAAATGTTTCTAGGAAAGCTTTCTTCTCTTCAGCACAAGAATGAGTGGAAAATCCAGTGAGATCCAGCCCACATCTTTATTTGACCCCACTGTCTTATTTAACCCGAGTTATTGGAAAGAAACCCAAATTAGAGCATAAATGCTAACCAGGGATGTGTTCATGACCTCACAACTACACTGTACAAATAATTGAAATTGGCATCACATATCCTACCCGTTAGAAGCAGAAAAAATATCTTCAAATTCTTTGGAGTCCATAATAAAGCCAAATGCCAGCAGCATCCAATGGGACAGGCGGGCATCATCCTGCTGTGTCCTTTCTTCTCTCCTCTGGCTCTGAAGTTTTAATGTGTAACCTCCATTTAATCATCACCTTTGTCTCCTCTACATAAGGGAATGTCAAGCACAGCTTTTATTACTGCAAATTTATTTCCCTCTTGATAAGCTCTCAGCCAAGAGGCAAATCAACAATCTGAGTTTGATTTCCCTTCTTCACCCCAGACTAATAGTACTATAACTACAGCCAGGTCCAAACCTCTATTAAAATTAAATCTACCCCTGTGCCCAATAAGTGCCTCCAGCAGGACAAAATAAATTTAGGTAACTATGAGTAATGAAATCGTGCTGCAAAAAAATATTGAAAATATCTGTCAGTCCACAGGAACAAGTGGTCTCTCTCTTGAACCCAATTCATGTACAGTCTCTAGCCACAAAGATTTTTTTTTTGGCTCCCCTTCAAACCTACTTCAGCAGCAAAACAGACTAAAATATTTCTGCACCCAGGAAAGCATTTTGAAGTCTTTTTTTAACCTTCAATCCATCCATCCATCCATCCATCCATCCATCCATCCACCCACCCTCCCTGCTGTCAGGAGCAGCACCCCTTGGATGGGCAGAGGGGAGTCCTGGCCACAGCCACACTGCTCTCACCAACTGCTGCTCAACAGCCAGGAACATCCCAGCTGTGCAGGGAAACTGCTACGGGGGAGAGGAAAAATACTGAGCTTTCTAACATCACCCAACGGCTCCTGAATCAAATGAAATCTTTTCCACTGCTACCAAGGAGTTGATGTGAAATAGCTCAAATGTCTCCTATAATTGCAAATGTTATTCTGACTACAAAATTCACTATAAAGTCACTTGTGACTTATAGGATATTATAAGTCATGCTATTATTATAATTTTTTCTACAGTGCTCACGTAAATATACACAGAGAAAAAGTTTAGCTCATTTTTTTACATTTAAAATGTGCCTTACTAGTAAGTTTTCCACCCCAAGTTGTGGAATGTTCATTTCCTTAGAAAACATGAGGTTAATCCAGCTCTAGAATGGAATACAAAAGAAGAGGAGAAAACAGAAGAGGAAAACAGCCCTCTGTGACAGGCAACTACAGGGTGTGAATAAGTGAGACCTGGGTTACTTAAAACAGCACAGTGCTGCCACTTTGATGCATTCACAAATCATGAGCCAGATCCCTAGGAATTCCAAACATGGCTTAAGAATCATGAATTTTATAAAATTTAAATAGTGTGGATTTCCTGTTATTTCCCTATGTGTACTTAAGCCATCGGGATCACATTTCAAGCTACATTTCCCTTATGGTGCTCTTGGCTAAAAAAGATTTCTCCCTTATTTTACTTTTACACTGAAAGTGCAACATTTCTGCACTCACTCTAAGGGCTGGCACCATGGCACAGATGTGCTTGAGAAGGGGAGGCTTGGGAGAAGACACCTCTGCTGTTTGGGAAAAAAAAAAAAAGAAAAAAAACAACAAAATAATGAATGAAACAAGAAATGAGTGTTGAGGGAATAGAGCCTTATAGGAATCGTCAAGCTTCTCATTCCTCCGCCTGTCACCGTGTTCCAGCATAAGTTTTAATTGTGTGAAATTACTGCAGTACTACAGATAGAAATGGTGATCTAAACAACTGTGCCAGAGATAGCAGCAGAGGTTTTGTAGAGTCCCCAGGTGGCTGGTGTTATCAGCTAAGTCCTACGAAATTCACTCTGTCTTGTATCGCAATACATTTCCTGGGGAGGATGTTGCAAAGACCCCCAGAGGAAACAACGTGTGTGTGTTTCTGCTCTGCTGATACCTCTTTGTTCCAAGCACTCACACACATGTCGTTTAATGGCAAATAACAGGTTAAGAAACAGCATAACTAAACCCCCAAAATTATTTCCATGAAACTCAATTTTTCTTAGTTAGTAAGAAAATAAACTCTTAATCAAAACCAGCATGCTTGTGCTTTTAATTATATCCCCTAACTGTGAGAAGGGCGATTTAGCATCATGCACTACAATATTAGACTGACCTTCAGAATCAAAATAATATTAAAATGTTATCAATTTTCAAAGACTAATTAAGGAGCACCGAGGAGGTGCGTAAATAAATCTTCTTGCCTCTCAAAGCAGGCCAGCAATTCCCAAGGTGCACAGACTTCATCTCCTCGCTCACCTCTGAGCCGCTGCATTTGTGCCCTGCGCCTTTGCCTTGGTCCTGCTTGCTCCAGTCTGCCTTAAAAAGGAAGTGGTGTTGTCCCTTTACGAGAGGGGACAATCCAACACATAAGAGCTAAAACCAAAAGCCATTTCATGTACCTAAACCCAAAAGTCTACCACATTTCACATACCTAAAAGCTCACCTGTGACTCTTGAAGTTGTACAAGAAACAGCCTGGATCAGAGTCAGTGCTGATACTTTCACCAGGAGCTCCAACCCACTTCTGAATCTATTTCTAACATCTCCTAAATAATGCCATCAGCTGTGTGGGGCATCACTTACGCTTTTCTCAGCATCTTGGAATCTCATTTCTATACTGAAATTATCAATAATTACATGTCTACTGACATAGTTCCTTCTTCATCAGCAAAGTGATTATTAGAATTTTTAATTGAGTAAATCATGCAGCTGACTACTGTACTTCAATCCAGCCTTCAGAGATGATCCTTGGTTAAATCAGCCATATCCATACACTTCCAAAATACAGCCAGGCATAAAGTATGCCCTGGAGCTGACAGCTCAAAAGAAACAAATACAGTCACTAAATAATGGCTAAAACAGATTGGTAGCCAAAATATTTTGTGATGGAGAAAATGTTTGGATTTCTCCAGGGCAATTCCATCTCCTGGAGTCATTATCACACATGGACATTGTTGTTACATTGAGTACCTGGTGTTTCCGTATTCTGTGAGGATTCTATTTACCTGACATCTACAAAAGTAAACTCTATTACCACCAACCTGGATACCTGGCTTTGAATTGTCTTTCCTTTTCCCAGACCTGCTACGAGAGACTCTGAATGAGGGATCAACAGGCAGGATGAGATGGCACAGCTCACAGAAGGCGCCTCTTGAAGAGGTGATGGCATTTCTGCCATGCCAGACCACACCAAATTAAACCCATCCTCCCTTCAAACCTGCACCTAGGAACAGGCACCTTGCCACTCCAGCAGATGGGCCAGGAGGGCACACAGCCAAGAGACATTGTTATGTGCATTAAATGTTTGTTGAGGGCAAGATTCCCAACCTGGGATAATGAATTAGCTATCAAGGATGCTTTGCCCATATGCAAGACGCATTATTTAGGCCTGTAACAGTTTAGCTTTGAAAAACAAAACCTTATAGAACCTATGAGGAGCAAAGGAGAGGCTGAATCCATCATGGCAACAAAGCCCTGTGAAGACACATTTCTAACAACATCCTCATCCCCCTTAAGCTGCTAGAAGCCAGGTGTATTGGGGGAACACAGGAAAAGTCCTAAAGCCAGATCCACTTAGTCCAGAGAACAGCAACACAAAAACACTCGGTGAATAAACTCAGAAAAAGAGTTAAGAAGAAATAAATAGGATAAATAAATAAATATTATAAATAATGAATAAATATTTTAATAAAATAATAATATTTTAATAAAAATAATTTATTTTTTTTTTGCTCAAGAGACTTATTTTTACTTTATCCAAGTTGAACAAAACCCCTTCCTTCAATTAGTGATTCCAGTCCATTTGCACAAGACATTGTAAAGCAGGCAGATATAATTACACAAGCAAAGTGTGAGGAGTCCATTTCAAGGAAAATGCAACTCTCCCATCTACTTATTGGATTGCAAGTTAGGGTCACACAATGCTGGCCTGATTTTGCACCCAGACAGAACCAACTGCTTTAACCCATGTAAACTGCTCCACAAACCAGGGACCTCTGACACTTCCCCATTTCTCATCTTAACTTTTTTTTTTGTTTATTTTTTTTCCCTTTAGAGAGGACTTCAGGTGTTTATTTCCCTCTTCCTTGAATTTCCCACTTGTTTAATTACCCTCATTCTGTCACTTGGATTATGATAACTATAGTGTGTTTTGAGAGCCCAAGTGCACGACCATTCCTTTTGTATGGACCTAATGTCTGAAGACAGATTTTTCCTGTTGGCAAAGGTGGACAAAAGCATAACTGAATACTCTCCAGCTACTGAATTGGTCAAAGGATTTCTGACAGTAGGTGTCACAAATGGTTCTGTATATGCCTAGAAGCATTAGGAAAAAAAATCAGTATATTATTTACAAAAAAAGCATACATGTTTTTCCTCAGAATTATCAGGATTTTCCTAATGGAAGTGCTGAGGTTGACTAAATTAGTACAATTTATCAAATGGCAGTGTTACAAACATGAAAGCTCTCCAGGCATTATATTTAGGCTCAACAAGCATCAGACTGCAATTAGCAAACGTCACCAAACCTCATCACAGTGGAAACATTGATTGTGCCCCATTCCAGATGTTCATTGATGTTTTCTGGAGGCCTGCTGCTGCCAGCCAAGCCAAAGCTATCCTCTGCAGTGGCTCCATCAGCTGACATGATATGGCTGCAGATGTTCCAAAACAGCTGTTGTTTTACAAAAGAACTAACTTTGTGAAAACTACAGAGGTTTTTCACCTTACTTTTAGGCAACTCTGGGCTGTAGAGCCTGCTGTGTGTTCTTGTGGTTAGTGACCAGGTATGCTGCATAGGAAATTACCCACCCCAAAAGAATAATAGTGGATTTACAGCAAGCAAAGCCAACTTTAGGTAGCCTCAAACCTACCCATCCAGCCTATTCCATTCTTAGATATAATAGCAAAAGGGATGGCCAAGGAACCTGGAAATACATTTGCTGAATCTTTGGGACTTCCAAATCACAGCAAAGACCTCAAGGCTGCTCTCTTTACTGCATGATCACTTACTGAAATCTGTGCTCAGCCTTCACTGCTCCTCTGCCACAAAACACCCTGGAGCTTTCAGCTGGCAGGGCTGGAATCCCTTGTTGGGAAACAACATGCAAGGATGACCTGCTTACCATGGCCTCCAAAGTCTCCAGTTGCTTTGTCTTGCCCTGAAAACTTCAGGAGCAGACTTTCCAACCAGGATCTGCAGTCTGACACCGTTCGTGACCAGAAACTCTGATCAGACTGTCCTGCCTTCCCCATATCACTAGATGTGGTGGAAATTGTAGAACCCACATGTGGAAAAGATTACTTACATCATTAAAAAAAAAAAAACCAAAAACCACACATCAGAGTTACATCTTTGGCTAGTAGTAACTGCTCCAGTTCCATTAACTGGGTACTTTACCCTCCAGGAAATCTATAACTCTAAAAACTTTCACCAAATAATACCTCACCACAGACAGTGACCTGCTCACAGATGCCGTCACTGTCTTTCAATATGAAGGCAGCAAAAAGTAGAAGTGCTGGCAACACTGAGGGACTCAATCTCAAGGAGATTGAATGGGTTTTTTTTCTTTAAACAACACAAAAAGATTGAGCTCTAACTTCAAAAAAACCTTTTTCTTGATAAAATTTGGAAGATGGGATGTAGGCTGGACTTAATCCCAACCCTAGCACTATATGGGATAGTGGTATTTGCCATGTGCTTTCAACTGTGTGGCTTAAGAATCCAGGTTGGGCTCCCTGCTTCACTGTGCACTCAGGGGGAAAGGCAGGCGCTCCTGGAGGCCAAGTCACAACACCTGAATTATTATCTCTGAAGGGAGAGGGATTCTGGACATTTGCTTTGCTTTGTCCAGCATTCTGAGAGCACAACTTGCATGTGTAAGGAGCAAACACCTGTCCCCTACCTCTGATCCTAAGACTCCTGACAAAAAACCACAAACTCACTGGCTGCACCAAGCACCCTGCCACTTTCAGGTACTCTGAGGAGCCTCACATGGGCTGCTGATACTGGGATACTGAAAAGTAACTCACAGCAATTCACAAAGGCTTGAAGAAAACCTCTGCATATCTCTATGCTCCTTTTGCCAAGCCTCATCTGCTATATTTGCCTATCTTTTGAAGATGTGCTCTGATATCAATAGCAGAGAGATAAAACACAAAATGCTATCACTAATCACTACTAATTATTTCTTACTTATTACAGGCAGTAGTTTGAGAAGAGCTGCTAACATGCAATTATTACACACAGTTTTTAGACTTTAGTACAGAATTGCAGCTCAGCCTAGAAGTTTAATTCATCAAAGATAAAGGATCCAGGGAGGAAGAACGTAGACCACAAGTCATAGTCTACAACAGGTGGAAGAAAAGGTATCAAGATTCCCTCTCACCTCAGGCAGAACACAGGCAGGTTTCCTCACCATTTTGGCAGAGGACAATGGAAGAATAGACATAAAATGAATTTGAGTCTCTTTGTAAGGTTAAAGGTACAACAATTCATTAACACAGCACTTTAACACTGATGGTGAAACAGAGTTTGGCTGAAAGGCTCCCAACAATTAAGATTGCTGGCCATTCATCTATAACCAATTTTAGACTTAGTACACTTTTCCCAATCCTTTTGGTCACCGCGGTCAGGCAGAACAGGTTTGAACACTGGCAATATTTTCTTTCCTCTCAATGCAGCAATGAAGACACAGCAGAATTAACATTGGACATCAGCCAGAGAAATTACCAGGATGAGGTACTGGTGTTTTGTGAAATGAAGACAAGAGGTATCTTATTTCCCTCCAAGACTATTGTATATCAGTCTAAAAACTTACAGAATTAGGGCTTAGCAGTACAGCAATCCAAATGAAACACATGATGCAGCTGGTTTTGTGATTTCACTTCTTGGCCAGAAGGTTTTTTTGCAAAATCAGCCATTTCTTGATAATTAAAAATCTTCAACCAGTCATAGCAACAGATTAGAAAATCCAGGTGCTGGACATTCCTGCAGGACTTCTTCTAAACCTTAGCAAAATAAAATAAACTAACACATTTTTTTCTACCAGAACCCCTTGTAGATCTGTCTTCCAAAAGGAACTTACTATTACTAGAGCTTAGGTTTGTCAGCAGCTGCATATTAAAAAATGCCTGTGTTAGAGACAGTGTTTTCCATTTCCTATTCCTGCCTGCACAGAGACTCGAGGCTCTGCCAATGGAGTAAAGTCAAGGACTGGATGTGGTCTCCCCAGCCTTTGTGGCTAGACCAGGGAACACACAAGCTCTTCTGACAAGTTCCATGCTGAAAGAAGGATTCAGCTCCTCTATATTTGGTATTTTATTTGCAGATAGAGGTGACGGGTAATGAGCTGTCCTCCCTTCCCAATACTTTTCTGATTTAAGCTGTTCACGTGAAGGAACCAACCTATGTGTTGTACATATTCTCTTGTGCTTCTCATGCTCACTTTGGTGACACCACCCCGTGCCAGCCTTTCACCCTTCCCACCCACAGCCTCCATTTGTTCCCAAAAGCACTTCTGCCAAAACAGTTCCTGTCACAACTTTGGGCTTCAAAAATGAAATCCCACAATTTCGATTAGATACTTAAATTCCTAAAGAATTAAGTGGGGTACCTTTGTTTTTGTTAGTCCTTATACTACCATGCACACTTCTGAGTTGTCTGCAATGGAATAAGGGGAAATTAACGCTAAATAGGCTGGCAAGTTCTCACATCTTTAACAGAAAATGCACATTGCTTAAAGGAAAAAAGTTGGGGGCAGGGTGGGAGAAAAGGCTGACATAGCCACTCTGAAAAACATTTAGCCTCCTTTGACTTACCTGCTCGAGCTGAACTGCTGGGGCTTTGTGTGTTGTATTTGATGACTTCCCTAACACCTAAAGCGTTCAAAGGAATGCAGCTCAGGGTGTTTCAGGTGTTATTTATGTCACCAGCTATTCCAGGGAAATCAAGGGGAGCGGGAGGCCCTGAACTCAGGTCTTGCAAGGTAAGAAATTTTCAGTTCTCTCTTAAATAACAGTAACCTCAAAGGACTTAGAACTCTATTGTTCAGGTCAGTGGGAGTTTTGACATTGAGTTTTTTGAGAACAAGCCAGGGTCCTAGGAAGTAGTTAATTAACATCTCTCCAGGAAATCTGAGAAAACTTTCTTTCTCATGAATTTCACACAAGTCTGTTGAACAATTCTCAGATTTCATGTCTGCACATGGAGAATTCTCCAGTCTTTGGCAAGACATGAGCTCCAATGCCATTGCTTTTCATTTTGTTTTTTATTTTAGCCAGATATTTGTCTCTGTAAGCCTGAGAGAACTGTGTTTAAGAGAAAATATTGGGAGATTAGCAAATTCTCTGAATAGAAATCTTCACTGAATAACTAGAAATAGCATTTTGTACTGTAGCTTTGTTTTCCATAAATTAAGAATTAGGGCTTGGAAATCTGAATCAGAAGTGTTTAAACTCCGATTTTCCCACTTCTCTTGCAGTCCCAGGCAATATTCTTGCTTGGTTTATGTTTTCTTTGGGTAAAACACTGGCCCCACTGAACTCAGTGGGAGCACTGCCATTAATTCCAGCAAGGCCAGCACTTCCTTTCCAGTCTCTTGGAAGCTTCTGTGGGGTACGTGCAAGCTCGCCTTGAACAGCAATTATCTGTGCTTCTCGTTCTGTAAATCATTGTGACTTCCCAGCAGTACAGAAACTGCGAATGTTTCTGCTTTTTGTCTGTCTTTAAGCTCTATAAAGACCTTAACAAATAACCAACTGATAGAGCGTGGCAGGAAACTCTCACGAGTTTAGGACGCAACGGAAGATGTGCCTTTAAACAGCACTAAACAAACCATCAAGTCCTTCCAGCAGCCACATCAGCCTGAGCACAGCCTTTTCTCCAGGCTCCTGAAAAGTAAAGGAGATTCCTTCCCACCCATGGTCAGCCACTCTTTCACCACAGCAAAGGTTTTCTAAAAGGAGCCCCTGTGTCAGAGGCTCCGAGGCCACCGAGCAGGTGCAGCCACACCAGACTTTGGCAGGGAGGCTCCACACACAACTCCATGGAACCAGGGAAGTAAAACCTTGTTTTGCTGACTGAACCCAGAAAATACAAAAGCCTGAGACTGAAATGGATTAAGTTGTGAACGTGGCTGGTTCAGCACAGCTAACCAGGCACAAAGTTGGTGTTGTTACAATCTGCCACCAAGGTGACTCACAGAGGAAAATATTTACTCTATCCAAGCATCTAAAGCATCAGGATCGCTGTGTCACACCTCATTTAGGTTGGAGGAAAAAAAAAAAAAAAAAAAGCCTGCACTGAGTTCTGATATCTACTGTGTCACCCTCCAAAAACACCTTTACCAGAAGTCATCCTTCAATTCAGTCACCCCAAAACCAGGGTTAACACTGATCTTCCAATTTCATGTGTCTCATCCTCAGCCACAGTGACTATCTATTCACTCTTCCAAATTATAATATTTTTGTAGCAAGCAATTTCTCCCCACTGAAAAGGAGAATACAGAGCCCCTTATTTTTACAAGCAATTATCTTATTCAGTGGCATTTTCATACGGCTCAGTGCATTTAACGAAGTAAAAATTCAGCAATATTTTTTTTAAAAGGCATTGAAATAAAACAGTATTATTTTGCAACTCTTCTCTGCCTCCACACTGTTCATCAGGCCTGATGCTTCAGCCATGAAATTTCCTGTTTGGGGTGATCTCTGAACGGTAAGGTTCAGTTTAGTTCCTGCTCCTTGAAAGGAGAGTGGGTACACGCGATGCAAGAGGATGTTGTTAACGCTTTTGAAAGCGTCTCCTCTCCAAGCCAGAGCTTCCTGAAGCCAAAGTGCACAAAATACAACTCATGTTTTACACCTAACTCCACGCAGGGAGTTCGAGTCTTGGGTAAAATGATCCTATACTGTGGAGAGATTGATGGGAACTTTGCCTCACAGATTTCCCTACGGAACATCCTGTTGGGCAAACAGACTGGCAAGGAACTAAAGGTGAGACAACAAAACAGCTTAAATCAGAAGCGAGCCTGAGTCAACCAAAAGAGTACAGTAACTACTTTGCAACCCTTCCTAAATGTCAAAGTCCTCAACAAAATTACTTTCCTTACCTAGTCACCAACTGGTCCCTAGAGTTATTCTTTTTTCTAAAAAAACTTTTAAATATTTCAGGGAATTTATCTTTCTCAGACATGGAACAATACAAGCAATTTTGCAACTCTTACAGCGACAGGTTCCCACATATCTATTTTGAGGTTGCTTTTGAATATATGGCAGAGAACAGCAAGAGTCAAAAGTAGCATGAGGAAATTGTGCTTTCACTCCAATAAACATCTGAAATAGCCCACCAAGTCTCATTATCTTGGATTTATTTTTATGCAGTCCCATATAGAACAAGGATGTACGTGTATTATTTCACCTATTTAATATATTACACTTTTTCTACCAAATTCATGCTCCAAGATATTCACAAGCTAAGGCTTCCTTAGAAAGACTACACTTCCACTGAAATCACTACTGATTCAATAAAAACATGCCTGGCTTATACATGGCTAGTCAAGTGGAAGCCGCAGAAGTCAGTAATTTTAGGTATTCCATGGACCAGTGCAGAAATACGACACTTATTTTGTAGGGCTGTGAGCTTACTAATATTATCTGATTTAAACTCTGGGTTCAGCTATGTACATTCAGTTAGCTGTTATCTGACTGAAATCTAGTTGAAGACGATGGAAATTAATGAATTTCAGATTTGTTTTCTTACTGCACACACAGCACCTGCATCTTCAAATTTTTCTGTGTTAATTCTGTGTAATTAATCTAGAGAGGTTAGACATCTGCTGGGAAGCAGAAGTTCATAATGGTCTGGCATGAAAGATCAACATTTGAGCAGTGACATTTAGTTTTAGAAACAGAGAGCATTAGAAAGGTTTTTCTGCCCCTTTGCAAAATATTTTACCTGCTTATATAAGTTTTACAGTAACAAGACAGGCTGAAGTCTGAAACTCAGTCAAAGCTGAAAATCAGACTTTTTTGTGAATAACCCAACAGACAAAAATATAAAAGGAATACATATATTTCAGGGATAAAAAAGCTGCAGCTCCTCTTTTATGAGAGAGAGACAATATTCTCTAGGTGAAGAAAGTTCTTGGTCTTTCTACCAAAAGCAAGACCAGTGAATTTGACACTATCAACTTCAGAACCATCAATGACGGGGAATGTTAAATCCAAGTTACGATTTAGACATAAAAATTTGCGGAGATAGATGGGATTCAAACAGAATTACAACTGCAAGAGATTTCACCTGAAATTTTATTCCTACTCCAAAAAAGTATCTTTCATAAAACATCCACTTCTATACCACATGTACTTCTACCACCCAAGTAAAGGCTGCAGAAGAAGAGGAAGTCCAGATCTCTCTCCCACACCCACACGTATTTTCTGTGAGTTTCTAGTTCTTAAGTCTATCTTATATTGTGAAGAAAAAAGGGTAAGATGCTCACAAGCTCACATTCTGAAATAGTCTTTGAAATGCTCTAGTTCATAGACTCCAAAGCTCTCATTTCTAAAGAGTATTTAACTTCCAGGCACCAGCAGTAGGCTATGGGAGAAGTTGATTAGTATTGGAAAGTGTTCTTTTTTTCTGAAAAGCCATGAAAAATGGCACACCCATATGACAGATCCATGTGTTATGTGAAAACATGCTTTTTCACAGGTTTGCAGAAGCATACACTGAAGTGCCATGGAATACAATATTCCCTAGCACTGACTGTGAACATCATATAGCAGCTTTTCAAAATCTGTCTGGACAAAAAACTGGAGAATTAACTGCACAAAACAATCCTGCTTTGGCACATGTGTTCAAATGATACTTCATAGTCCCTTTCCATCTGTAATTTCTAGGATTTTGCAACTGTTTAGGGATTCCAGATTCATAAATTCCTTGGCCAAATTGGCAACAGGCTGCAACAATTTCCCACCTTTAAATCAACTGCAGACCACAGACCCCCCTGGGAAAAGTACAGGGGAATTAGTGTACCTGAGAACTGAACTTACAAGGGGATAACGAGCAGAGTGCAGGTCCTGGGATACCTCCCACATCCCTCCAGTGATGTCAGCACAGGAATGTGGGGTGTGGCAGCACAGTTCGGGTTCAACATGTCACTCAGTGCTTCAACACAAATGGTTTGGCTTTCCAGGAACAAAAGCATTTTACAAAGAAGAGAAGTGGTGTTTCTGTAATGTAAACTCAGACGCAGTCATTGTGCGGCACTGATACGTTAATTGACCATTCTTAATATTATTAATATTCTTTATTCATTATCTAACATTACTGAAGGATTCAATTTGTTTTATGACAACTTTTATGCCAATAAAAGCTGTGCTTTCAGAAGTACAAAGGAAATCAAGACATTCAACAGAACTCATTATAGAATCATGATCATCCTTAAGGTTACCTCTGCTGTGCAGACCTCTGCTCACCTCATGAAAGGGGCATTAGACAGTAAAATTCTGCTCTTTTATGCAGATGGTTTCCCCCAACCCTAATGCCCAAGAGGGGGTGGTTTAACTTTGTTTTGGAGAGAGAATAGGACAAGTAAGGACTGTAACAATCTCCTTTAACCCGTAAGCCATCTCCTCCCCACAGGTCCCACAGTAACACACGCCGTGTGTCGGGGCAAGGAGCCCATCTGTAGGGTCCATAGCTGCAGCAGGCTCTCCCCAAATCCCTGCTCAGGGCTTTGTACAGAGCTCCACTCCTGTTAATATTACTTCATGAGCAGAAACTGCACCCCCAAGTACTTTGCTCAATCTCCTCGGGGCTTCATTACTGAGGTCTAGAGCATTTGTCATCAATTATATCGGAGCAAGTGAGCACAGACCACAACAACCTCCCAGAAACTGCACTGCACCATGGCCCCTGGAACAAGGGTTAGCAAAGCCTGTCCCAGGTTTGAGAGGGCCTTTGAACTAGCAAGGGGAAGAACTATCCGTTTGTTTAGCCACCAGTAGAAGTTTGGTTCGTTTTGGCTCAAATACACTTCACACACTTTCCCTCTTCAGTCTAGCTGCATAATAAAAAAGTAGGACTATAGGAGCTGACAGATCAAATCAGTCCAAAACACTGTAGATGCCCACAGAACAGTATAGAAAAATGGAAAACATGCATTGAACTATCCACTAACACTTACAGAAATTTGTGCAGTCAGGACTCTCCAGTCTGAGGCACTTCCTTTGCATTTGGTTTTTCTCGAGAGATTTTTCTTTCATGAATGACGTGAATCTCCTTTTTAAACCCTGGAAGTTTTTTCATATTCGCTTAATCTTTCAGTAGAGAAGGCCACAGTTTAACATCACATTATGGGAATAACTCACACTGTTTGCTTTGAACTTCTCACTTCAGTTATATAAGTTCCTGTTAGTATCAGCTCCTCAATTTAAGTCACAGCACAGAAAATGATCTATTCGGGCATACTGAAGTTACAGAAAAGTAACTTCTGTTCCTTACTTAAAGGAGAAAAACCAAAACAAAACCATACATACAAATTAGGGTGCCTACACAAAATCAAACAGGCAGGAGGCACTTGTGATACGGAAAATCACTGTATGGAAATAAAATCAAATGATATGACACAGTACAGCACATGTCCTTGGCACATGGGTGTAGGCAGTAAAACACCAGAGTGAAAAGGGTGCAGACAAGTCATTTCCTTTCCCCACTACATTTTGATGCCATAAAATAAAATGAAAGGTACTTTGTCATTGCTATAAATACCAAGGAGAGAAACAAACAATAGGATTAGCATAAGAATCATCTTTAGAACTCATGTATCACTTAAACACATCTGTAGCACTCTGTATGTCAAACATTAAGAGGGAACAGCATTTGAATCAAACTTAAATCCATCAAGATGATAAAAGAAACTGTCTCAAGAGAACCCAGTTTGTAGCTTAAAACAGTGACATTAATGTGTCCTACACATTTACCCATCAGATCCTTGTGTTTTTCCTGAAATTTAAATAAAAAACCCCAAGACAGTGAAAAAAATTAGAACATAACCAGAACAACGTGTAAGCGCAGGACCTCTTAGCTAGCCCACCATCCAGTGCAGCCCACCTCATAAATTACAGTTTGATAATACTGTTGTATATGATGATATGGGTTATTGGTCATGGGGTATTAACACAATGATGCCTGCAAATGGGAATTTTACGATCTCTTAAAATGCACTTGTCACTTCACTTGGTCCAATTCATTGTTCCTTGCTGTTATGGATAATTATGGGCGCTGTCTTATATTAGGCAAAATTACAATTGATGTGAGCAGGGATTTTGATCAAAATGAGCCTGAAGTTTATTGTTCCATTTTACTTCGTATAAATTGATGCTAGAATTATTTAAATGGAAAAAGCAGGCCAAACAAAAAACAAACCAAAAAAGGAAACACCTGTTCCCATTGCTGGTCCCAAAGAATTCACAGCAGCAGCAATGTTTTCACTGTCGGTGAGTTTTGGGCTGAGCCCTTATACATGCACCTGCAACAGAGCAGCACTAACAAACACAAGCAAAGGAACCAATATTTTATTCTAAGGTGTTCTCCTGAAATCTGAGGTCACTACTTACTTAAGATATCTACAGGTACAAAGTCATGACGCAAATACTGCGAGATTGCAGTAGTCTGCACCAGCATGAGCTTGAGCCCGGGTGTTCTAATACTTCCCATTCAGTGTGGAAAGCTTTTCTTTGTCCTGATCTTCCAGTGGATTTGGTTTTGCAGTCAAGAGCACCTGTCCCCACCATCCCATTCCCCTCGCAACCCAAGCACTCTTTTGGAGGTAACACACACACTGCATGTGGCTCAAGCTGCCAGCCTGAAGGAGGATGAACATATTTACTTACACTCCCTCAAAAGTTATCTTCTAGAATCTGGTTTTTATGTGGCTTGGTAATCTTCCAAGTGCAAAAGATTAAATCACCAGGAAGTGCTATCTCCCCATTTTCAATTCCCTTTTAAAATGTGTTATTTTGTGATGCCATCAGATATCAGTGGTGATGCTTGGCAACATTACATATTGCTGTTTAATTGCCTTAAAAACTATTTCCCTGGTAGTATCATTAATAATACCAAGTCTAAATTGGATTAAGCACTACACTGCTATAAAGTTAATTCACTGTGATACTAATGAAATGTCATGTGAGGCTTCCTGTAAATCCAGCTAAACAGTTGCTGCCAAGGATCATTAAATCAATGGCACATTCAGCTATTCTGCTTAGAAAGTATTGTTTTAATTGCTAGCAGGTGATTTTCATTAATGCAAGCATCTTCCGTTTTACTGACTTTTTAGGTCTGGTGGCAATAGAGCCCTTTGTAGCTCAATAATGACAATACTTTGCTATTTCTAGGAAAGGTATGAAGATCACTTGAGAAAGTGGTTGAACAGGAATGGCAAAATTTCAATCAGAATATTCCACTGTGTATTTACAAAGCACCAAGGTAAAAGACTTGTTCTAATGTTCAAGCAAGTCAGCAGGCTTTGGCATGAACATTATTAACGATCTGAAACAATCTGAAATGTTACACATCTTCAGTTCCTGCATCAGATTTTCCATTGGACAGCCAAGTTTAAAAACCCTCAGACTTCACCCCTCTGCATCAGCTTACTCAGGTAGAAAATAGCAATAACTCTTCCCTGCCTTTGTGAAATATTTCTAATTCACTGGGGGAAGGAGTGCAACTGACACTGGAAGTGCTGGGCTCAAACACTACTAAAAAAATGTTTGCTAAGTGGTTGAAAGTGTGCCATGGTCTTGACCTGCACATCTCATTGTTTTCAGTTTATTGTTCATATTCTCAGAGACGACTGCCTTTAAATTTAGTTTTGCCCTGATTCCCACTGGGTTTTTGCTGCTTTCTCTCTTACTTTTCCAAAATTATAAGCATGTGAAAAACAGCCTTTCCAAGCACAGAGGATTCCTTTGGCTCTGAGCTTTGTTCATAGCAACACTTCAGAATCTGAAGATCTTGGCTTCAATCTCAGACTCTCAGATTACAAACAATTGGGGCAGGGGTGAAAAGGAAAATTTGGGCAGGTCTGAGCTTTCTAGAGCCCTTCTTTCCTACCAGGCATGACAAAAAGACCCAGTTTGGGCAATTATTTTCCTTGTACTACACCATTTACTACTCACAAAGATCTCTGACTTCTGATCTGTGTTCAGCCACAAATACCTTCAGATCTAAGGGAAACAATAAATAATGTAGCGGAGAATTTAAGAATGTACTCATCCCCACTTACTTCTTTTGGTCCATGCATTCTATATTTTTGGTTCCACACTAGATAAAAGAGGATGTAACTCAGTCTGGATATCTTATGAGGATGGGTGAAAGAGCAGCATTTCACCCCCCTTCAGTGATATTGCACAAACAATGCAATGAAATCCTTCTCTCTAAAGGGGAGGCCAACAGGGCAGAAATCTTATTGCCACTAAACTTCGGTTGTAAATGTTCCTTTCTTCTTAACAGCTCTTCTGTATAATAATTTTCATCCAACTCAAGGCAAGAACAGAACCTCATTTCAAAGGAACTCAATTCAGGGTCACTTTTAGTAATGACATCACTTTAAATCTTGTTAATCTGACACATAAAATCATTGCTAAAAATCTCCCTTTTCTCTCCAAGATATTCTTCAGCAATACTTACACTACATGGCAGCATTCTTTCTCTTCTCTATGACCCTGCCTGCCCAAAGTACAGGTAATACAGACAAGCTGTAAATCAGAAAGCATTTACCAGTTAGATCTCATTCCACCCCCTCTGGTTTGCAGCCAGATTTCCCCGTGAGGGGTCAGAGCCATCAGGTAATTCTTAGGAGCAGGGAAAGCATCCCTGAACCACCTGTGGAGGATTTACAATTAAGAACTAATGCCTTTACCAATGAAAATCTAACTCTTCTGTTAAGCAACAGGACACAGACCTGGCTTTTTATCCCCACATCCACCTGACAACTTTCAGGGATATTTTAATTTTACACATAATACTTGATTCTTAAATAATATTTTTAAGGATTCCCCTACAAAACTGCAGATTATCCCAGAAGGCCATAGTCTGAAATCCTCTCATACCATTTCTTTGATAAGAAAAGTCCTTCTGGTTAAACACCTGCCCTCTGATTTTATAAATCAACCGATGAAGGTCACAGGTTTCATAAGGCTGAAGCCCAGTTTGTGTCAAGTACAGCAAAAGTGTCTCAGGGACTGCTGTGGCTGTTGTTACAATTACTGCAAGCTCTCTGCTGGTCTGTGGGTGTTTAGCTTGTCTCCTGAGCAGTCAGCACAGCCTCTTGTTATAAAGAGGGCAAACTGAATAACAGCGAAGTCAAGGACACTTTAAAGGAGACTGAAAACACGTTGCTTGGCACGGATTTTGACATCAATACTCCTGGAAGCAGAGGGTGTAAATATAACATCTTTGCCTCAGATTTCTCTTTATGAAGCTGTTGGGTTTAGTTCATGCTTATAATAGATTATGCAAATGCGGATTCTCTTTATTGATTTGGATACACACATGTATGCTTGCTCGCACTAGGCAAGTTAATTCATAAGATTCTAAGCATTTGATTTCAGCACGGTGCTTTGACCTAGAAGTCCAGATAAGCTGTTCCCTTAGACAAAACCTAGACAATGGCAGTGATATTTCTATTCTCTCATTCTTTTCACCATGCACCTCCAGATCAGACTTAAAAAGCAGTTAGAGCACTCAGAATAAACACATCTATTTGTGCCCTGGGTTGCCACCTCTCCATTTCTCTGTAGCAGGGATTCTTTTATCATGAATGGCTTATCAAACATCAACTCCATGTCTCTCCAGACAATTAAAGGCTGTAGATCATATAATAAACTGCTCCACTGTCAGCTGGCATCATAAACCACAAGGACCCAGTTGTTCAGGATGTCATCCAGCCTCTGACCAGAGGCAAGATGAAAGCTGAACTCTGACCGGGATGAGTGATTGAGAATATACTGTTTGTCACTGTCTAAAGAAAACGTGAACCGCCTCCACTGGCATCCAGACTTTCTAAATTTAGTTCATGCTGAAGCCCTGAGATTAGTGAAACCTTTCAAAGAGGAGATGATAATGCTTTGTGTTTTACCCAAGGACAAAGTTTAATCATGTTCCTCCCCAGGGGACCTCATAGCACATTTCTAATATAATAAAATTCTGGCTGTGTAAATTTGGACAGGAGACAGTCATTGAGATTTTTTGCTCATGTAAATGGGATCAGCAACCTCTGTGTGTCAGTTCAGGAACTCAGGCTGCTAAAACACTCCATCACAATATCTGGCAGTTTACCTTCAGATAATTATGGTGCTCTCTGTATGTATTTTCAAACACTGGCCTTCCATGCATATATCTCACACGTTCCTTATGACTCAGGAGGAGCTGCAGCTATGAAAACATTCCAGTCAGAGCTGAAAGCTTGGTGGTGCTGCTGCTGCAAGTGACTGTCAATACCTGTCAGCCCATGCTGGGCTTTGACATCATTTCCAAATGCCCTCCAAGAGGATGAAAATGCAGCACCTCCTCTAAACCAGCCATTCTTGGCAGTCTCTCTTCCCCCACCTTCATTTTCCCTCCCCAGCACTCACTGGGAATGAGGCACTGTGCTGCTCTCCATCCCACAATTCGCTGCCTGTTCAGAGGGGAGCCTGCAGTCCTTCCACACCAGAGCTCGTCCCCTTAGCACTGCCTCTGACCTGCTCCTTGCACTCTGACAGAGCTGGCGTTCACTTTTAGCTCAGGATCCACTGCTGGAAAACGTGGAGCTGCAGTCAGGGATGGAAGCTGAACGTGGTTGCTCCATTTCCTCCCACACAGACAGGTCTGCAAGGTCTGAGTCAATGGTGAAACAGCAAGGCTGAGGAGCCACGAGCTTGATATTCATTCACCTGCCCTACACTAGCCCAACTTGCACACGGGGCTTCAGCTCTCCTCAGTGCATGCAATAGGAACACTGAACTTTTTCAAAAATCCTGACTGGATATGCCCTCAAAGGGCATCTTCTCTGTGAAGCAGTCTGCATGAAGGTTTCCAAAGCTGACAAAAGAAATTTCATTTAATTACTTCTTCCCACTTGAGCCCAGTGTTTTCTGTTCAACCCAGAAACTAGAAAACATGTATATTAAAAAAAAATCTAAATTATGTAAATTTTAGGCCATTAAGCCCATTGTAACTGAGTATTAATGTTTTCTTCCTCTTCTCTGTTGCTGCCTGCTTGTTCAAGTGCACGCTGCTGACAGGGGAATATCAACATGGGCAGCCCTGACTCACAGCAGTGTCACAGCAAGAAACACCACAAAATGCCCACTTTGCTGCATTTATGCCATGGGGACTAACATCTGCACAGCCCTGGGTGACTGCAGGTGTCAGTCAATACGCCTGAGCATGAAGGAGTAGAGTCTCCAAATATCGGATTTCATTAACCAAACAAATGGCCCAAGGTCACAGGCAAAGTCACTGTCACCCTGAAATGGAGGTTAAAGAGTCCTGACTAAATTCTTTGAGCTGAACACCCAACCATGCTTCATTTCACATCCTTCTCAGGAGTCATTAAATGTTTCTTCAAGTGCAGCATAAAATTTGCAGTATGCAGTGCCTAGTTTTTATTCTCAGACCATATTTATCAAGTCTGTAAACCAAGTTTTATTACTCCCCTCCCCCACAAAAAAAAAAAAACAAAAAAAAACAAAACCAAACAAACAAAAAAATACACAAAGCAGAAAACACCCACCATAAAAAAAACACACAAAAAACCCACCAAAACAAAATGAACCAAAAAAGTCACTTATTTCCACATTTTATTGGGAAAAAAAAAGGATATCTTCTTCCCCATAACATATCCACTACTCATATACCCTACTAATTTAAAACATAGATAGAATTTTTTTTTTAAATCACAGCAATAAAAGATGACCTTGCCAGATTTAAATTTGTGTTTGGAACTCCAAAATTGGTTTGGTGAAGTCTTAAAAGATATTTCTGATAGAAAAAGCCATGACACTGTATGCAGGAGACTACTATGTTGCCTAGCAATCTCCAGCTGCTTCACCATTAAGGTTTTAAACATCATTTCTCTCTGTTTGAAAAGCTCAGCAAAACCCACAAGCAACAAAAACTGAGTCAGTTCAAAGTACCTACACTGTGAAATGTTTCTAGTTTCCCACATATCTGAAGAATTACAATATTTTGCTTTCTATCTTTGCAGTTTAAATTCCAACACTAAATGGTTCTATTAAAAAAAAACAACAAATAAACAAAAAAAATAGATTACGTGCTGTTCAGCTTATTGTAATGCAATTGTACCTAGATGACAGGAACTGAGATTCCCTCTGCTAATCATTTACCATAACAGGGAAAGAGTTGGTGTATATTTACTGACTCAGAGGCTACTGACTGGATCAAAGCCACAGTATTGACCAGGCACTTTGCTAATTCCAGGCTTCAGCACTGGGAGCACTGCTCTGCATCTCACAGAGCTGTCTGCTCCCTAAGGAAACAGAGTGTGAAAAAGTGGGGTACTGAACCTCCCAGACTCCAGCACACACCTCCTGCTCACACTCAGGACACCAATCCTTCCCATCTCCCTGCTTTCACCCCGATATCCTATTGCTCACACCAGCACCAGCCCATTATTTCATCCCACAGCATGTATCCAGGGGAAATTCCATATCCACCACTCAGCATTTCCCATCTGGAGCTGAAAGAAGCAGTGCGTGTTGCATAAAGCAGCAAGGGAAAAGGAGAAAAAACAAGATCACAGGGGTTTGGAATCCAAGTTGCTGCTCCCCATCAGTAAAGTAACACCATTTGCAGTCACCTTGGGTTGTATCCTTTTTGCCCCCACTGTGGAGTGAGTGACAATATTGCACAGAGTGTGCACACTGATAAACAGAGGAATGGGAAGAATTTCATCCTATGCTGAGAAGTGGTCAGAGCTAACAGGGCAGACCTGAAGGCTGAGTTTCTGATCAAGGATACAGCTCCCTGGTTCCAGCAGTATGTTTATTTATAAATGTGCACTAAGTTTTCAGGAAAATTCATTAATGGGAGCTCCATGATGAAGAAAATAAGGTTAGAACATTCAGTGATCAATTTATCTGACATTTTTAGCCACTTCTGTGCACGCAGTCCCCCTTTTTAAAGGCAGATTAACCTACTTCATTTTAAGACAGCATCTTAATTTTTTGAGCTCACATGCATGGGTGGCTGTGTTGCCCACATGTATTCCTTATTTGTACATGTGCAACTGGTTAGAGAAGTTATTCTCTGGAATTGTATGACATTTGTATGAACACTTCATACAAATTACTTCACCTCTCCACAAACATTGTGCATGAGCATTCCCACAGACAAGAGATAAAATGGGACCAAAAAAAGCATCCAAGGGAAGAAATAATCCTCATGCAATACATGTTCTCAAAAACATTAAAGGCAGAAGCACACACTTGGCAGGGGGAATGACAAGACCAGAGGAGGAAAAAGAGGAGGAATGAGGAAAGATGCCCAAATAGCTCTCCTGTACTGAGAGCAAATATCCTCACAAGAGGATTTCCTGCTCTTCAAGAAAGAGCTCTTTGATTCATTTAATTACTAACAAAGCATGAATATGACCGCAATATTTTCACTTCAATACATGCCTGCCATAATTACAAACCCACCAGGTTTACTGACCTTAGCAAGAAGGATATTGAAAGAACGGAAAGAAACCTTCATATTTTCTTTCTTTCACTTTGCTACATTATATTAAACTACAGCCAGGTACCATTTGTGAAAATTAAATAGCAGAAACCAAGAATATCAGTCAATGCCTGAATTTATCTTTAAACCAATGAAACAACTTCTATTTAAGATGTTGCTACGAGTTCCAACAATTGCAGTGTTTCTCCTAGACATGACATAATTTGCAGGTCTGCTATTAAGCTCCTGACATTTTTGTGCTAACCTCCAACAGTGCTGCTAACCCTACAAATCCCAAATGCTTAGCTGTACTATTGGCTACTTTTAAAAAAAGGATTGACTTTAGGGAAGCAGGACAGCAAACAAGAGTCTATTTTTACCTGTAGCGAAAATAAGAAAGTCCAGTAAAAAGCATTTGGGGTCCCCATTAGCTGTTCAACATGCAAGGCACCACACTGCACCCACTTATCTCATAACTCCTCAGTTTTTGTGGGCTACTGCCCTTTGTAGAGGCTCATGGCTGCTCTACAAAGTGGATTTGAGCCCGAGGGTGTGAGCTGCTCCTGACCTTTCCTAGCTGACATAAGAGAGCAGAGTTGTCTCTCTTAGTCACACACAAACTCTCCTCCAGAAGCACACACATATAATTATGTCTTGCTCCTCAGCATGAAAACATTCCTAAAAAATCATTTTCTTACTCCAGTAAGTAAAAATTCCGTGTTTTGCTGGCAAAAGCTTGATCACCACAAATTTTGTGGAGACAGAGATCTCCTGGGGCAGTGGATGAGTCCTGCCCTACTTCTGTGTCCTTTAATGCTGTAAACCAGACTTTTGCCATTTCTGTATCTTTTATCAAGAGAAATATTCTGTGGTATGCACTATCCACAAATGTTCTTAGTCTTCAGCCTATTTATTGAGAATAGCTGTTACATAGCTAGAAAAATGCTCCAAATAACCCAAAACATCCTTCCAGACAGCTTCACTGCTAAGCCTGAAGAACAGAAAAATACCACTCAACAACATTAAAAGAGTTGAAATTTCTTTTGCTTTTAGCTTGGGTCCCATCCGACTGTGCCCTAGAGGAGCAGGTCACAGTGAGACGTTCATTCATTGGTATTCAAAAACCCCCAGCCAAGATCTTTTTTTTTTATTCTGGTCTCTATAAACACACAACAGGGGAAGGACCAAGAGACACCAAGTCTTGGGAACGTGCTCCACCAGCAGAAAGCAACATCATAGAGAAAAAAACTTATTCCAATATTTTCTCTACCTTTATTCCAGCAGCTCCAACACTGATCCTGAAATTCCCCCTGGCTTTGTACTCCCCTAACATCCTGTGGCCAACAGGAAGAAGATGGCATTAAAGGGTGGGGTGGGTCAGAATCATCCTATAAAATGCAAAGCCTGCAGTTAGAGATAATAAGGCACAAAATAGCAGTAATTAGCAATAATGCCAAGCTCTTATTTCTACCCTTGCTGCTTCTTTAGCCACAACCACCTGCTGTGGGGAGAAATTAAGAACAAACACCTGTGGGGTTGGGACTGAGGATTTAACAGTAAGGCCAGTAAAGCAAACCCTGTAAGCCTTATGGTCCTCTTCCCTCAGGTTTGTAGAAAACAACGAAATTATCTATTTATTGATAAATCAGACACAGATGTGGGCAGGCCCCTGGCAGCCAGAAACCCACTGCTTGCTGTTGCAGAGATTCCAGGGACACCTCACAACCCCCGTAAGATCTAAGTTGTGTTCCAGCTGCTTCCTTAAGGCCAGGTCCTCAGCACGCATAAATCATTCCAGCTCCAGCGAATTCCTTGTAAAACCACCGTGATTTACATCAACAGAGAAACCGGCCCCTTTTACCTCTGCTTGCAATTCCAAGTGTTTGTTTCCTTTTCATGCAGCAGTTGTGCTGCTGAATGCTAATGACTGAGAGGTGATTCATTCCCAATCAACCATCTCCAGAA
This sequence comes from Pardalotus punctatus, assembly GCA_013400915.1. Lineage (NCBI taxonomy): Eukaryota > Metazoa > Chordata > Aves > Passeriformes > Pardalotidae > Pardalotus > Pardalotus punctatus. The sequence goes on along the minus strand of VZTX01001913.1, from coordinate 5,753 downwards.
TAATTAGCATGAGCATCTAACCTTCACTCCCCCTGCTTTTTCAGGTACTACACCTCCTGTGCTATCCACAGATACTGGGATACAGCATGGAGCATTTCAGCTGTATCCCAGCTGTAATTATTTTCTCAAGTATTCAAGACATTTTGAAGAATCACAACCACCCCTTGGTGTTCTGATGGAAATGAAGTTGTTATTTTTCTATGTAATTATTTCATCATATTTATTACTTAAACCATCTCTAAGAACAAAAGCTACACAGCAAAAACAAAGCTTCATTTCACCAGGTGCTCTCCTGACAGTTTGAGGAAAGCTATTTAGGAAAAAAAAAAAAAAAAGGACAGAAAAAAAAAATCGCTTTTCTTTTAACATCACTGCTCTGACAACCACAAAGGCTGCCTGACATTCTTGATAGCTCTATTTATGATGTTACATTATCCTGCAACTGTGAGGAATGCTGTTTCTACTAACCAGGCTTAGGTCTAAATAGAGCTGTGAGACAAACCCTTTCTCTCTTCCCAGCCGTGTGACCTCCTGGAGAGCGAACAAAAAGGGAATCGGAAACTGCTGCAGGGTTGCAAGGATGGAAACAGTCAGTGTCCCACTTGGTCCCCCACCTGGAGGCCAGGGTGTCTCAGGGAACCTCTGACTGGGAAGTTTCCCTGGTGGGGAAACAGCAAATCCATCACCCCGCTGTGAACAACTGCAACACACACCACATGAAGAGAGCCATTTCAGCAGCTTGGATCCTTTCTTTTATATTGCTTCAAGTAGAACGGGTCTGGGACGTCCCTGATGGATTGTGGCCTTTTGGAGCTTTAAGACAGAAAAAGTAAGGCAGTAGATTCCAGAACAAGAGGATCAGAGCCTGTAAAACCCCAGGTGTCCAGCTGTCTGCAGTTACTGGATTTGCTCTCGCTCTCTTAAGCTTTTTTCCCCTCTCACCTCCCCATCAAATCACAAAATCACACACCAAAAGTTTAGAAGGATGTTCAGGATTTCCTCAGTGCCCACATTCGCACAAATTGTCTCTTAACTTCTCAAAAAATCCAAATACAGTTGGATGGAGCTCCATCCTGCAAACAGTACAATAATATCTGCTGTTCATAAAGGACCTGTCATAAATAAAATATTTACAGAGGACATCACAACCATTATCACCATTTTACAAATGGAACAAATGAGGCAAAGTGACTTCCTTGTAGCAGGGGGGAGCTGGAACCAGATATCCCATGTTCCTGCTTGCTCATGTTGCCAAATACATCCCAGCAGAGATAACTTTTTGTTAGTCTCCAGGGGAAATTATAAGAAGTTCTGTTAGGAAATAAGCTGGTTAAATATAGAGCAAGTGAAAAGGACTAAGATTTTAAATCCTCTGGCTTTAAGGACTATGAACTGATGGTTTTTGGCCACATTCTTTAACTGGTTTAAGTCAATTTACTAGGTTTTTTAGTACAACTTCTTAATAGAAAATAGAGCTGGTGTGATTGTGCAATCTATTCCCTCTAATATTCTTTGAATCTGCTAGTTAATTTAAACTAAATATAGAAAAGGTGTAGAAGTTTTAAAGGCAACTATATTCCCATAGATCTTAAGCCTGGTCCCAGACAGGGCAGAGCTGGAACCACATTAGTTCTGTCACTCAAAGACCCTGACAGAGATGGGAGCAGACAGAACTTACAGAAGAAAGATGACAAAAACATTTTTTAAATCTATTTTTGATGTCCATTTGTTAATTTATCTTCAATTTTCTGTTGTTCAGTGAATGCATGAGTTTGTATTTAGGTGTGGTGGACAATTTGAACACTAAGAGCCTGTCTTAAAGAGCAGCAGGTTTTCAGTTCAGAGCTGTTTCCAAGTACATTGAAATCCATGTAGATGTGTGGCAGTAAAAATAACAGCTTTTAGCAGCTATTAACTGGATTTCTGGATTACTATTATCATTAAACAACTAGTTCATCAAATTAAAATAATTAATTTATCAGATCAGAAATTTCCGAATAAAAGAACTTATAAGGTTTCACTGTTTGGTAGTTATAAGACAACTTACTACCAATTTTTCACAATTTTTATTCCATTACGTTCAGAACTTCAGGGACTAGGCCTCCAGTATATTATAAACACTTGGTCTTAATTTGACCAGGAATTTCCAAAGAAATTTGAAAGAGCGCCTAGAAAGCCACCCATGTCCTGGCTGCATCACAAGCGGCGTGGCCAGCGGGGCGAGGGAGGGAATTCTGCCCCTCTGCTCTTCCCCCTGAGATCCCCCTGAAGTGCTGCATCCCAGAGCATGAAGGACACGGAGCTCTTGGAGCAGATCCAGAGGGGGCCACGCAGATGAATCGGAGCTGGGGCACCTCTGCCATGGCGACAGGCAGAGAGATGGCGTTCTTCAGCCTGGAGAAGGCTCCAGGAAGGCCACGGAGCAGCTTCCAGCACCCAGAGGGTTCGACAGGAGAAATGGAGAGGACTTTTGTCAAGGGCGTGTAGTGAGAGGACAAGAGGGAATGGCTTCACACGGACAGAGAATAGTTTTAGATTAGCTAAGGAAGAAATCCCTCCCTGTGAGGGTGGGGAGGCGCTGGCACAGGGTGTCCAGAGCGGCTGTGGCTGCCCCACCACTGGAAATGCCCAAGGCCAGGATGGACAGGGCTCTGAGCAGCCTGATCTGCTTCAAGGTGACCCTGCACATGGAAAGGGGGGTGGAACAAGATGATGTTCAAGATCCCTTCCAACACAAACCATTCTACAATTCTATGACTTCTGTGGAAATCTTCTGAAGCAGGAAATTTTTCCGCTCCAAAACCCAAGGACACTCAGTCTAATACCATCATCTGAGGCCGTGTGCTCTGGTATGTTTTACAACACTGATACAGGTGAGCTATTTGCTGTTTGGACAGTTGAGATCCTCTCAGCAGTTCTGATAACAAGGTGAAGAGCAGAATACAGATGTAATAGTGTGTTCATGGACTGAGAGGGAAAAACGTGGCTTGTAGAAACCACATTTTGCTGGTACTTGCTTCTGCAGAGAAGTCACAGACATGCTCTTTGTCTGGTGACTGCTATTCCTGAGGAAGTGCCAGAAAACGAGTTGGTCAGTGACATTTCAGCTATGCCAGACAAATGGCTTGAAAATTCACTCCAGGAAATGATCCTCTATTGACAGGGGAATGAACTGTATTACACAATGGGGTAGATTCTGCTCACTCTTACTTTGGATTAACACCAGTGTTGCTGAGATAAAAATATGACCCCAAGGGCCATTTCCATCTCTCCTTCTCACGATCTATTTTCTTGCAACACAGCTTTAAGGTTATGAATACAGTGACTTGTCTGAAAGAGAAGCTCCTCGAGACAATGAAGCAAGTCCTTATTCAAACACATGGGTCTTCACTAAAAACAGAAAAGGAGAAATTACTGTCAGACTATTTGCTTTATAATGTGCTCCATTGTCTCTCAGAAATAAAGACTTCACTTTTCCACACTTGCATGTGCAATTTAGCCATTACTGTATTGTACTTGTTGGAACGTCAATTAAAGAATCTAAATTTGTTATTTTTCAATTTTTTTATATATTTTTTTTACATTGCAGGGAAACAAACTTTCTGTCTCTCATTCAGTTTCTTTTTCCTTTTTATTGCCAATTGTTCAATTTCACCGTAACTCCAGTTTTTTGTCTCAGCCCCTAGAAATTCCCTGTTCCTCAAGGTTATCTTGTCCTGCCATCTAGCGAGCCCTGTGCAGGATAACACGCTCCTCACCGAGCCCAGGGACAGCTGAAGAGCTAAAAAACAGGGCGGGAGGGGCTTGAAAATCTTCTTCTATACATTTTTTCATTCACAAAACCTACAGATAAAAGGTTCCATCGTGTTGTAGATTAATGTATCTTTTCCCTAAACAGCTAAACCTATTATTGTAATTTACTGTTCGATTTTGAAGAGGTTTAACAGGTTCCATCTCGTGACAGGCAGCAATTTAAGTGTTACCCACCAAGGTATTCTAGGAGATGTTTTGATGCAGGCACGAGTGTCTCCTTCAACAGGAGTGTTCCTGGGATGGGGACTCGTGGAGAAAGAGTTTGTTGTGCCAAGGTAATCAAACTGCCAGGTTCATGTTTCTGTAAGTACCAGGCTACATCGGTATTAATGAGGAAAGCTTTTGCTACTTGAGGATAAGAAAGCAAAAATATTTCCTGCAACCAGCTGAACTTCCCTTTGGTTAATAAAGCAGATTTTGGTCTGATTTGGACCAGGTGGGCACTGGTTTTACTGTGTGAGATGGCTTTGCTATACACACAACCTATTAATGAGTATTTCTTAATACACTCCCTGTCAGATCCAAAGCCTGCTGCAGTCAATGAAAAGACTTTCAATGGCTTTAAACTGGCTTTAATCCAGGTCCTTATTCACTACAGAATTCTTAATTGAAAATTAAAAGATTCAAGTAAAAAAAAAACAATCAAGCAGGAAAAGGGGAGAGCATTTTTCAACCAAAGAAATGCTACTCAGGTACATGTTAGGATTAGATTGGAATTAAAACCCCATGAACAAGATCAACACTTACAGGAAGCAGGGTCAGCACACAGCTTAAAACAAACACTAACAGGGTGAAATACACAGTTATTGCTACAATTGCAGAAACCTTCTTTAAACAACACAAAATATCTAAGAAAACACCATAGGAAAAAAGGAAAAAAAAATTATACCAGAAGGATCTCAGGTTTTCTACCTCCTAGAACTGAATTAACTTGTTTAGAAGGTCCATGACCTTGGTCAAGACTAGCACTTTCATTTTTCTGTTTGTGTGGGACCTTCAGAATCACACCAGGTAATGTTTGAATGCACACAAACACGCACGCACACACACACNCTTGTTATGACTTTCCTGCCTTTTCTTGGAAAAAAAAAAAAAAAAAAAAGCAAACTGATCACATCAGTGTTTCATTATTACTATTTGTTTGGATGATGGGTAGAAAACAAATAATACTCACAAATCAAAAGATTTGGTCATTTCAGAGCTGCATTGCCAAGTTAGCATAATGCCTTTGGGGTCTGCCATGAAAAATTTGTTCACTTGAAAGTATTTTCTGCCTTGAAAAGGATTTTATAAGCAAAATCAGATTTTCACTTGCTGCTGAATGGCATAAAGGTTTTTATCTACTTGGATACGTATTTTCCTAAGTCCTAAGAGACATGATGTAAAAAAGTATGCTTGAAAATGTACTTCTAAGCTACTTCCAGAAATGTAATACCCTTAAACTGACTGCCATAGCTCAGTGCAGAGCAAAAACATACACCAAATGCAGAAGCAAACATCCATTTATGTGGCAGAAAAGTGCCTTACATTACACCTGTTGCAAGCCATTCAGAAAAGCAAGGTTAATGTCAAATCACCTTCCATGTAATTGTGCTTTTTATAATAATGCAACATACAACCATGAGTAAAAATTACTTTGTGGAAATGACAGCTACAGCCAGTAATAAATGGGGCTCTTTTCTTTCTCCAGTTTGAGGTTATGAATTTCAAAGTCACGTTCTTTCATAATGACACCCACAACAGACCCCACTGCGAATTTTCCTGGAACCGTTTTGCCCGCAGTCTCGCTGGTTGTGTTAACAGCCCTTTCACACTCTGGACGTGCCAGTTCATTCCGTGGCAGCACTTGGGATGCAGCTGCCCGAGCCCCAGACAGCACTGGGGCAAGGCTGCAGCTCAGACACCTGGGCTGGAATTCTGCTTGCAAACTCCAGCCAGGA
>VZTX01001912.1:27331-73726 GCA_013400915.1 Pardalotus punctatus | reverse complement strand
GGTTATCTGCGCGCGGGGCGCGGCGCGGAGCGTCCCCGCGGCCGCCGGACACGCGGCCGGGGCGACGCGCGGAGCTGCCGGTCCCGCATCCCCCTCCCGCCGGATCGCGGGTGGAGCGCGTTACCCGTAGTCCGCCGGGACGCGCCGCCGGTGGGATCTCTTCCTCCCGGGACTCCCGGTCTGCTGTTTCGCCGCGCTGCCCCGGCTCGGCTTTCGCTGCTCTCCAGCCTGGACTGTGGAGGTGCGCGCCGCCGGAGCGGGCGGGGAAGCGCTGGCACTTTCTGTTCCCAGCAAACTTCGGTACTTTGTGTCGCTGAGATCCCGCGAGCGGCGAGGAGCCCGTCCCGCCCGCGGCCGCGTTCCCGGCGAGGGTCCCCAGCGGAGCGGCCGCGGCGCGATTGGGAAGGAGCCACGCTCGCTGATGCCCGCAGATGTTAGCGGTGGGACAGATGGATGCTAATCGCCAGAGCGCGTTCGTCCTCAGCAGTGCGCCGCTAGCCGCGCTGCACAACATGGCCGAGATGAAGACCTCCCTGTTCCCCTACGCCCTGCAGAACCCCTCCGGTTTCAAGGCGCCGGCCCTTGGCGGACTAAACACGCAGCTCCCCTTGGGGACGCCGCACGGAATAAGCGACATCCTGGGGCGGCCCGTGGGCAGTGCCAGCAACCTGCTGGGCGGGCTGCCCCGCATCAACGGCCTGGCGGCCTCGGCAGGGATGTACTTCAGCCCCGCTGCCGTCTCCCGCTACCCGAAACCGCTGGCGGAGCTGCCGGGACGGCCGCCCATTTTCTGGCCGGGAGTCGTGCAGGGCTCTCCCTGGAGAGACCCCCGGCTCGCATGTCCCGGTAAGTGCGGTCGGTCTGGCAGGGCGCGGGGAGCAGGTGGCCTGGGGTCCAGAGCCGGGGAGGCCCCACGCCGCGGGCGGACAAGCGCGGTAGACGGGGCGGGCGGCAGGAAGGCCCGGTGCGGGTGACTCGGTCCCCACGGCCGCGGGGCTGTCCCGGATCGAATCCTGCTTTACAGCCGGCGGACACCCAAAGCGGCCCCGCAGCGCCTGGCGGGGCTCGGCTACGGGCCGGGAGCAGCGCAGAGTTCGTCCCTGACGCAGCTCTTTCTCCGCTTTCAGCTCAGACGGGGATGGTTTTGGACAAGGACGGCAAGAAGAAACACTCTCGACCGACTTTCTCTGGGCAGCAGATATTTGCTTTAGAGAAAACCTTCGAACAAACGAAATACTTGGCAGGACCAGAGCGCGCCCGGCTCGCCTACTCCCTGGGGATGACCGAGAGCCAGGTGAAGGTAGGTCCGTCCTGTGGGCTCCCACCTCTCCCACTTCCTGCCGCGGCTGCTGTCTGCCACGCCGGTAATTACTAGCGACCACGAACGTTGCACAACCATGCAGGGTTTTTTTTTGTTTGTTTTTTTTTTTTTTTGTCAGTTAAAATTTAAGTTACATTTCATATTGGATAGATATTAGGCTAATTTCTACTTAACTTACTTTGTGCTTAGAGCTCTCTGTGCTGTAAGCGATTTAAGATAGACATAATATATTTAAAAAAACCATCCCAACAACAACAACAAGCCCTCCGAGGGTAATTAGTTTTAAAGGGTTATTTTTCCACGAGGATTGTGTCCACTGGCACAACTTTACCTTTTGTAACCCCGTAAATTTTTTAGCAAAGCCTGTAGGTGCATCCGAGCGTTGGGGTGCACTGTAAGCCAAAAATACATTTTTTTCTGGCGATTGTATTCTGTTTTCGACAAACGACTGTTTCGGGAAGCTGCTTCTTTTACCGTCGCGCAGCCCCGCTGAGTTGAGCAGGTGCCCATATGAGGTGCCCCCTTCCCAGGAGCTGCCCGAGGCTCTGCCTGGTGCAGGCTCTGCTCCGAGTGTCCGCAGCCCTGTGCGGCAGGATGGGACGGGGTGGTTGCGGGCGGGGGGCGGCAGCGGCAGCGGGGCCGAGGCCGTGGCTGAGCTGTGCCCGGTGCCGGTGCCCAGGTTTGGTTCCAGAACAGACGGACCAAATGGCGGAAGAGACACGCGGCAGAGATGGCCTCGGCAAAGAAGAAGCATGACTCGGAGACGGAGAAGTTGAAGGAGAGCTCGGACAATGAGGACGATGACGAATACAACAAGCCCCTGGACCCCAACTCAGACGATGAAAAAATCACGAGGCTATTGAAAAAGCACAAATCCACGAACCTGTCCCTGGTCAGCCCCTGCAGCACCAGCTCGGATACGTTGTGAGGGTGCGGGCCGACGGCCGCAACGGGCAGCGCGGCGGGGGTGAGTGTAACTGGGTGTTTGAAGTGGTGTGTTGTACAGCCTAAGATGTATGTGAAATGTATATATTTTTTACAGAATAAGTTATGAAATTATTTTCTTTCTCATCGATGTAAATTTCAGAAAAAAATTTCCAACTTTTTGGGTTTTGTGTCCCTTTAAATTTCCCGCTCTTTCCTTTAGCCTTCCTGTTAGTTTCCTGCTCCTAACAATCAGGTTTTGTTAGGTTTTCTATGGGTCCCAAGTCCGATCTCAGCCACTTTGTATATAGCAAATTTCAGATTTTGTGATGTATATTTCTAGTGTAAAAACGGGAGTTTTCTTTCACTCCGTCCCTCAGTGTTTTGGCAGTTTCACTTCTCCTGCCTCTGGATTTTATGATTAACAATACCAAAAAAAAGAAAGCAATGCCCCCAAAAAGTACGAGAGGAAAATGGACACTTGATTCTACACTAGAATGTCTCCACACGTGTTGGAAAGACTTTGTATAAATCAATAAATTATTTAACAACCTTCTCCTTTAGCGAGTTTCTTCCCGCCTTTCTGTGCCAGGGGCTGGGGACACCGGAGCTCCTGCAGGGTGCCAGCAGTCGGGTGCCCGACGCTGCTCCGCAAGGGCAAAGGAGCCGCTGCGGCCGGGGGCCAGCGGGCCGAGCCGGGAGAGCCCCGGTCCCTGGGGCACGGCCGGGGGCCGCGGTCACTGTCGCATGGGAACCTGCGCTATGGGACTCCCCGACAGCTCCAGAGAAGAGAGACGCGGGGCTGAACGCGCAGCCCGAACTGCCGCGTGCGAGGCCGGGAGCGCTGGTCCCTGGCCCCAACAGCGTTTCGTCGGCTTCGGGCGGGTGATAGGGTCCGCTCCGGAGAGGGGAGGTAGGGGCCGGACACATCCCATTGCGCTGCCCGGCTAGCGGCAGCCGCAAAAACCCGAGGGCGAAGTCCCTGAGCTCCGCGGCGGCGGCCTGCGAGCTCCACCAGCTTCCCGCGCCTTCCCGGGCTGGCTTCGGCCGCACACCTGCGCTCTGAGCCGCCCGAGACCCCGCATTTCTTTCCTTGGCACACGGGAGGCCCGGTGGGTGTAAGCCGCCCGCGTTGCTAAGGTGCTTTATTTGCCTTTTTAATTTTTTGTTTTTTGTTTTTTTTTTTAATGAATGAGACGTTCTCTGTCCCCCTGTCTCAGCTAGGGCTTCTCAGCCCGAGCAAAAGGCAGAGGCTGCCCCAAGGGCTGTCCTGCTGCCCCTGCCTGGCAGTCAGCGTCCGGTGCGGGACCCAGCGCCTGCAGCACCGCAGCTCCCCGTTCTGCACCCCCCGGCCGCAGCGCTGGGCCCAGCGGGCGCGCCCCGGCTCCCCGCACCGCTAAGAACGCGGCCGGGGCTCCGCACCGCGCCATCACCCACGGCGGAGATTCGGCGTCTGTCGAGACCCGACACGGGCTCGCACCGGCGTGGTTCCGCTGCGGAAAAGGGCCCGGAAAAGGGCCCGGGGTCCCGGTGCCGCCGCCCTCCGTGATTGATTCCCCTTCGCTCCTGCCGGGGAAACTCGCGTCCCGGGGAGGGCGGGGAGTCCCGCAGGTCCCTACTCACTGAAGGGGGCCGCGCCCAGTTCTGCAGCCGTTACCGGGGGCGTAAATCGAGTTTAGGGACTAGTCCTTTTCCGGCTGTGAGCACGCTGAGACCGGGCCGGTGCTCAGGCTCCTGAGGGGAAGTGGCTGGATAAAAACACCTACGCTCGAGGCTAATCATTCCCACCTCCCCCTTCCCACAGTTCTTAAATGGGCTTGGCGGGGCGCCGCGTTGCGGGAGAAGGTGGCTCCGAGGCACCGCAGGACTGACAGCCCGGGGACACGGCCCCGGGGCGCGGGGGGACCTGATCGGACCCGTCCCCATCCTGGGCCCGGGCACCTCGCTCTTGGGCTGTCCCGCGGCTGCGGTGGGTGCCGGCTGGGATCGGCCTGGCCCGGCTCACTCCGTGCCCCCCGAATTCGACGGTGGGGCTGTTTAAATGCGATATTTGCATTTTATGAATTTCTGACGGTTCACTTCAGGGAATTCTCAGCAGCTCACCCTGGCAGGTCACCAGTGCACCCTGCACCCCCGGGGAGGTTTGGGCCCTGGATGGTCCCGTGGCTGGCGGCCACAGCGAGTTAATCTGTGCTCGAGGGTTCGGTCCCTGCTGGAAAAGGCTAGAGAGGTTTTTTCTGAAACTTTGTGCGATAATCACGAAGGAGCTTATGGTGGCACATTTACTGACCTGCTGAGGACTGGCATCTTGTGAACAGCTCGTAAAGCTGCATCACCTTCCTCACATCAGTGCTCCCATATCAGCCCCTCAGCGCATTTTCCTTGGTCTGTATTGCGTTTTGATTAACACCAGAACCGCATCCTATCATAGAGGTTTTCATGTGAAAAATAACCTTGTTAATTGGCAGGAGATTAAAAGGTACCTCAGTAAGAAATGTGACAATTTAATAACTTCCCTGTAATCCCCAATGCCCAAACTAAAGGGGCAGACACAGCCATATTCACCATGATTAGTTTTATTGCTTGAGGACCAGAGTACTCATTTCTAAAGGCCTTCAAAGTTATCATGAGTTGAGTTCACTTAAATAGAATTACTGTGTGGTTATAATGCAACATGGCACAGTAACAATACAGAGCTGCAGACACCCTTTGGGCAACAATACTTGATATAAACCGGGTTGTACTGTCGAGAAAACTCTGCAAGCGGACATCCAATCATTTTCAATGGTAGTGATTTATACCAAAATCAAGCATCAATCTAATGCCATCGCGCAGTCCATGAACTCTGTAGTGTTCTAAATTAAATCAATAAAACATACATTTGTGTTTCATCAACAGACTCCCTAATCACCTTTTAATGTTGTATTTAGTGGTGGGAGAAAAATGTCTGTAACAAGACTATTTTGTAGGCTGCACTGAGCTACTAACCAGGAAAATTTACAGTTGGGTGATGTTTTTTTTTTCCTTTAACACTGTATAAATACAGTCTGTGTCCAATACAGTTGCTACTTGAAGCAGACTATAATTTTCTTCTCCCGTGTTGTTATTGTTTCAATATAGAATACTTGGCACCATAAAACAGTAACAAAAGACAGACAAAAACAGTTTACAAAATTCTGGAAAGTTACACCCAAACCTAGCTAAGAACTTCACATTCAATCCTTAATATTACATAGAAAGAAGAGATTATAGGAGTAACAAAGTGAAACTGCTAATATATGTGCTATATAGTATGCTAGATATCTGTATCCAGGATGGCACTACTATATATTATATATTATATATTATATAAATGTCGGTTGTTGATGTACACTTAAGTAAACCTGCTAAGACTCCAACACTAACTGCTGATATGGCACTCTCAAGCATTCATATTGGAAAGTATATTTAGCATAAGTTTTGGTCAGGTTTATAAATTATTTATATATCTGTGTATATATACACATACATACATATATATACACACACATATATATGTATGTATAGAAAGCAGCTGCTGTGTGATTCAAAAACCATATAATATGGCAGCATAGTAAATAAAATGAGAAAAAATTAAAAAAAAATGAAACCCAAAATACTAAAACACAAACCATAAGCCTTGGTCAACAAAGAAAATACCATTTAAAACCATCAATATCTCTATCTATACAATCCAATGTACAAAATCCCAAAGTGGTAAAGATATATAATGTTAGGCATGATACCTTTAAAAGTTTATAATATGTTGAAATAGCTTTTCCACATTGACAAACACTTATGAAAAGTTGAAAATTGTGAAATCTAGAATACATAACATCTCTGCTGTCTATTTAGAGTTTTGGCAACAGAACTGTGACATATATATAAAAAATAATTCCACATTTCTACTTGATGTCACATGAACATACAAGACAGTGAGGTATGTGAGGCTTCTCTCGAACAGAGTCCAGATGCTGAAGCATAGTGTACGATCAGCAGTCTAAAAATGTGGCACTCAGGACTGGATTTATCAATACAGCTGTTAGGATTATGGATTTCAGTGTGCTGCCTTCCCTCCTGGCTACAGTGTAGTTTCACGGAAAATCTTCTCACCTCGTAGGCATCTTTTTCCTGTTGCAGAATTGGCATTTTTTTAAAAAGAAAGATAAACACAGGGGAAATGATGTAGAAAATATAATAAAAACATAAAGAAAAAAGATGATATTTACCACCACATCACTGCACGACACAACACTTGTGCACATTTGCAATAGGTTTACCTGCCCCAGCAGCTATTCGAAAGGACAGGAACACAGGCTGCAGCAAGTCAGGGAAAAATAGAAGTTACATGTTTGAATATACTTTCTTTTTTTTTGATTTTTTTTTTTTAATTTTTTTTTTTTTACAGTCAGTAGTAAATACAACAAAAACTCTATGACTGGAAACAAAATGTTGCAATAACTTTTTGAATTAATCTAATTACAATATGCATAAGGGAACATCATCTCCCCACAGATTTCTGCTCCTGAAATCTAAGGGAAAATTTTCCACCAATTTCTGTAGGAAGAGGTTCAGGTCCCATACACATCTCCCTTTTGTCACAGTGCCGCACCACTGGTGACGAAGGAAACAAAAATTGCTGTTTCTGAAGTGGCTGTCCCAGAGCTTTTTGTTTACTGGATAAGTTAGTATATTGCTCTATTTTAAAACCTTGGATGATTCTGGACCAAATGCCTTAAGTGCATTTTTCCTTAGAAAACAATTGTCTGTCACACAACAACTCTGACTCCGGAATTAAAAAGGGGTATATATTTGTGAGTTTGGATTTACACGTACACATGCATCCATACATGTAATTACCCTCTATCCCTCTCTGAATTATCATTCAAGAGCCTCAGTGCTGTTTTTAGACAGGCTTTCAAAGGTTACTTCCTACTCCTCAATTGTCTTTTTTCAAAGAAAGCAAATACTCTGTTTTGTTTTATTTCTAAATTAGGTTTCCATCTGATATCTTCAGCAGAGAAGATTGTTTTTAAAATTCAGGTATTTTTATAGATTTCAACAACTGGTATTTATGTAATTCTTTGTTATTTTTCTTTATTCTTTTCATCTTTTGTTCGAACATGGAACTGCCAATATGTTATTTTTCTAGTAAGCACCTAGGCATCAACCTATGCTTTGAAAGCATCTTTGATAACTGGATGAAATTACTTCTGTTTTACTAGAACAGTTTTAAGTGCACAGATGGCTGCTCCTCTTCACTTACACCATATCCTGCTTTCATTCTAGCACCCATCATCTTGTTCTTTATTTGATTTCATACAAACAGCTATTCTGATAAACCGGCTTCAGCTGAATTCAACTTTGAAACATTTTCATGGTGGTACTTTAAAAATAGGGTAGAGATAGAGCTGACTTAAAATTAACAGAACCTAGTGCATACATTCTCCTTCCTAATAAAAAACGTAGAAAATAAAATAATAAAATGTTTAATTTAATTACCTTGTGATCCCCCATGCAGACATTTGGCCCAATGTGGTCATATATTACTATCTTCTCATCATTTTCTGACTAGTTAAAAAAAAAACAACAAAAAAAACACAACAAAACACTAGTCAGTCCAAGAATTCTCCAGACTACAGACACAGAAAGAAATATTGGAAATATTGTGCAAATAGGTGAAACCAGATTTGGAATGAGGTGATATTAACACATCTTTTCTCAGTTTCTCCAGAGAAAGACTGTGTACAATGAACTTTTATGCCCGGTACTGCTTGCAGTAATTTGTGCAGTTTGCTTGCATAAAAACCCCTGAGAACTTGACATCTCCCTGCTGCCGGACCTTGGGAAATTTTCGGAGGCTCACACTGTGCCAGGTGAAATGAGTGACTCGCTGTAGCTGCATTCCAGGCTTCTGCTGCAAAACACACCGAGCACATTTGGCCAGCCCTTGTTTAAGAACAACACAATTTTTATTGAATTGGGTGAGATAAATGTTCTTTGAATTAAATGCAATCCATGTTGCTTTATAAGAGCATTTGATTTCATCATATAGGGGATTTTAAATGTTCAGAGAGATGAATGATTATTTTCAGGTTATGAGCATAATCTTTGACCATTTCTCTGAGATAAATTTCTTCATCTGAAAAAAAGTGTTCACTGATTTAAAGAAAAGCAGCAAATGACGTATGACATTCCTCCAGTCTCCATTATGAATTGCTTTTGTTTTATTCCATGTTGAACTTTACCCTTACACACCGACTTCTTTAGCATTTGTAGCTTAATGAATAATAAAATGTACTAATCTTTCTGCCATTTGCAATAAATGTAATTTGGAGGATATATTTTGATTCTCTAGCACAGTACTTCAGGAATAAATACAAATACATTGCCATACAAAGCAATTTCTTATTGTGCTAAACAATTTCTATGAGCTAATTAAATCTGTAATCTGCACACTCTCCAGTCTCTAGTACAAATGTGCTGTAAACTAGTTGGCGATACTAATTTATTTTGTATGAAACAGTCAAGACTTTCTCATCTGTAATCAGTCAAGTCTGACTGGGCAATAACTTTATATAAACAGTAGCATTTAGGACTATAAAGTTAAAACTGAATTATCTTTAATGTAGTAAGAAAGCTTAAGGTCAGATTTACTTTACAGCACGGTTGTCTGCCAAAAATATAAAAACATAACCTTCTGCATTGTATGCATGAGCACTTTCCAATATTTCAAGATCATAATGCCACCAGCATCGGAAGTGGGGATACATTCATCAAAACCGACTTGATAATTTACAAAGGCAGCATAAAATTGTGGATTTTCAACTGCATAATCTTTAGACAGATAAACAAATTACAGCAGTGCACAAGCAGAAACAATATACACTTGGCTGAGCATTCATTACTTCATGCGATCAAGCATCAGCGCAGCTCCCAAGCAGTGGGCAACCTTTGGTGGTTTAGGGCTCAGGAAGCATAAAATAACATGATGGTGAGGTAACCGACCATGGCATGATAGATGATGTTGCGTGAAAGCTGTTTACAGCCCCATGTCAGTACAATCTGTAATGCCTACTGTGTAGCTGAACACACTGTACAGTGGTAATTTGTGCACACTATCCTTTCTTTACCTGGAATTTAAATGCAGATTTGCTACAATTTTCATTTGAAATAAAATATAGAATTGCTTAGGCAGAAACAGAAACACTTTATTTGCCTATAAAAAATTAATACAGCAAAATAATTACCTGCATAAGAATATTCGATAGATAGTTGCAACTCAAAAAATTCTTAAAAAAATAATACACATTTATATTTTAAGGATTTGTTACAGTGTAATTGGTTAATTAAAATTTGCTTTTACTTTCTTCAGAGTTCCTTTTAAAGCTTCAAAGTATAGGTCACTGCAGTTGAGTGAATTCTCAGTCAAGGCCAACACTACATCTTACGTAGAACCACAGAAACCTGTAGGGTCATTTTGCCCTCTCCTCTATCAGTTCAGCATTCTTTTCTAATGACTATTTCTATTCGGTTTTATGGGCCAGAATCCCAGTTTGGCTTTGGGCTGGGTAAGCCAAGTCCTATGTTGGTACAGACTCGCTGCGTTAAAGCCCAGTCTGGCCTCATCAACTACCTGTCACTTTGCATATGTGCCTCTATTGCCTCTGGAGGTGCCCCAGACCGCCTGACCACAATTCACAGGTGCAAAGCTCCAGCGACAGATTCATGTGCACTCTTAAAGGTGAGCTTGGAATGACCCAGCTGATCGGGTTTCTGTTACGTGGAGACTGGGAACTGGGTAACCGACCTCGCAGTTACAAACTCCTTCAGTGCTCTAACTTTGTTTTCCCTTGTTTAATTTTCTCCCATTATATCCAAGTTATAGCCCTCTAGATAATCAGAAAGAATTCCTTTCTCTCTCTACTGTTTACACTCTTCAAGCTTTTGTGTACACTCCTATCTCCTTATTCATAGCTTTAAAAAAAATCTTCCCTCATTGGCCACTCTTTTAATGGTTTTAATCCTTTGTTCTTTAGGAATTTCATGGGTGGCAAGCACTATCAGTAATATTTTGGGCAAAATCTCACTTTTTCACATGATATTTTTGTATAAGAAAACCAAATAACACTGATTTTGACATTACTATTTGACTATAAAGCCTGTATTGCCCTTAGCCTTCACTTTTTTTTTTTTTAAACTAAATACTGCAGTATGTGCATTGTCTAAAATTTTGGGTGAAATTTCAAGATGTCATGCAGACACTTTTTACACATTGAAATGTGTGAGGAAGTGCATTGACTTGAAATTCAAGTAGCTGTGGAAAACGTTTCCAGCCTTTCAGTGAGTTATATACTGCAAAGCAAACAGTCTAATCACGAGATAAATAACCCCGATGAGAGAGAAAAAGAAGGTTATAAACTTCAGGAGAGCAAGTTTCAAGGGTGTAATTAATTTAAACAGGAAAACAAAAAGCCATGAAGCTATAGAACACCAATTTACTTGCAAATAATATTTTCTGTAATTCAGTCCCACTAAACTGCATTAATTATATAGGAACACACAGACACATGACTTCGGGCAGTTTTGGGTTGGTAAGTCTGTTAGAGCCATACAGACTGGTCAGCAGGAGAAGCTCACTGCAGCACACCCATTCGTGCACCCTGCCCACGGCCACAGCCAGCAGGCCAGCTCAGAACAGAGAGGGGTGGGAGATCTTGTGTAACACACCCACTGCCTGTGTCATTTAACCTTGAACACAGCATCACCAACCAGCCCTAACCCTATGTATATGCACTAAAATCCCAAGAGGAATTGTATGTTCTAAAAATGTTGCACAAGCGTATCTTTAAAGCTCCGGTGGAATGTCTAAATTTAGGCACCTAACTGGTGTACTGAAGTTAGGAACCTACCTGCTGCAGACTGTCCTCATTCAGAGGACAGCGACAGATTTGGCCTGTTTAGGACTCGACATATTCTTGAGAATATCTTCGGAAATCACTCTGGTAACTGGGGTGCCTCCAGCTGTTGCTGTACAAGTTTTTCTTTCAATTGCTTGACTCCTCAGCTAGCAGCCACTTGTACCTGCTTCTGCCTGCATCCCTGCTGCATCCTTGGTATGGGCAATGCTGCTGCTTACGTCACTGTAGGGTAGACTGGGCTGGGAGACTAAAGGGGACACTTATAGGGGCTTTTTATTTTCTGTTCCTTTCTTTAAAGCAAGCAGTTTCCCAGTGCTGTACATCCCCACACAGCACAAAAGTGACACAGGACAGTCAGGACTGGCAGCTCAGACACCAAAAGAAGTGCTTGTGAAAGCACTCTTTTAAAAGGCACTGTCAGCAGGTTTATGGGGACAAATCCCCCTTCCTGGGTGCAAAGCACTGGAGGAACACCCCTCTGTTTACTACCATGGTGTGCTGTCTCAGCTGGGCGAGTGTTTGCTACAGGCAAAGTCAAGGACAGAGTCTTTCAGCCCTACCTGCCTTTGGTGCAGGTAAATGCAGTGTGCATGCATCAGGAGGCTGCAGGTCTGTACTTACTTTCAGAATGAGCTCCTTGGCTGAGTGGGACATCAGGATTCTGTCACACCAGGCTGGACATCTCGTGTTCATGTACTGCCTTCCCTGGCTAGAGTCCTCACTGTAGGGATAACTGCAAACAAATTCCAACCACAACCATCAATGACTCTTGGCAAAGTAGCCTGAAAACTCTGGCTCAAAGGGCCACACTACTTAAAAAATTTCATTGTTAAAAAGCAGCACTTCTAGACACTTACACTTGTTTATCTTTCTTTTCTCCTCCCCCTTTCCTTTTCATGTGCTCTTTCTCTATGTCTCTTCTCAGATCTACAACCCTACTGGCCGAGTTAACATGTTAAGACACACACAGTTTCAAAACTTTCACCTCCTACCTTGTGTTTTTGTATGTGGGAATGTTTAAAGACAGAAAACTGTTTATCAGTGTGGAAGTATGAAAATGAATTCAACAACTTGAAAGTAGACAGTTGACTCTGACTATGGAAAATGTATAGGCAGAAGATAAAAAAGGAAACCTAGGGGGAAAATAATGTTCCTCTTGTGGGATCTCTTTGCAGCATTCTCTCACGGAGAGTTTTTCAGGAACAATTTAACAGAAAAACAGTGTTGGGATCACTGCAGCTGCACACAAACCTCTTCTGTATGGATTCTTGAAGGGTGACAGAAAGGAAGACAGGACAAGACAGAAGGCTTTGCAGGGGATTTCTTCAGACCTAAGGAATCAGGAATGTGGTCTAAAGAAAGTGATGGTAACTACATAAGATCCTGTACCTTTCTATGAAATTGTGTTAAGAAAAAGCATATTGTTTTGTAAAGACATCTTGAATAGAAGCAGATGAAATGATAATTACACTCTGGAGCCATCATAAACAGGCTATGACATCTCCAGTGCACCTAACTAGAGGTAACACACCTGTGTGAGCCCATGGGCTGAAATCATCTGAAGCACCTGAAGAACAACCTCTGGCTCACCCTCAACAGGCTGAGGCCAAAGCTTTTCTTGTGTCATCCAAATGTTCTCACCAGTTCAGTATGACAGAACTGTGCTTTCGATGATGGCTCATCACACTGTAAGGCCCACTGCTCTCTTAGACCTTTCCAAAATGGCATGTGAGGGTAGCTAAGAAGGGGTTTTGGAGAAATCCAGAGGGTTTGTGACAGGCTCAATTTCTTGAATACTGGGCCTGAATGAAATGAAGTCTGCCCTTGATAAAACTCTTAAAAACCCATAACACCTACTTACGTATGTGTGAGTGTATATGAAATGACATTTGCATTTTATTCTGCTCCTCACTGAATTCCTAAAGGAAATACTGAGGTTTTTCTGATATGCCTGTTAAAATAAAATTTCTGGTATTGTAAAAAAAAGGGTTTGCATGCTTGAAGAGAAATTATTTACCATCCTGCTTCGTGTGATACTCTGAAACAGAGACATACAGCTCTCTACCAAATGGTTTTACAAGCTACACTGCCATTAAAAAGATTAGCCATGGCAAACATCCAAGAAAAGCGTACTGAATGTATTGGAACAAACCAGTGATCTCAGTACGTTTTCCACCTCATCAAACCTAACAAGACTCATTTTCAAAACATATTATGAGAATTCAATTTGCTGCTTCACTGACATACAGAAGTACAGCTTATTTCTGAGTGTCTGTGAAATATTTTTATGATGTAATACTATATTGGAAGTAGAAGCTCTTTGTCTGCAACTTAAGGGTTGACTTTTTTGTGTAACCTCTTACTTTACTTACTCCGGAGTCCCACACAACTGAAGCTACTTTTTATGACATAAAGGTATAAGAATCAATCACATTTCATATAATCTTTTATAGCATTAACTGTATGGCTTTTGAAATATGATGTTCCGTACCTGGAATGATCTGTTACTGCTATGTGTTAGAGCATTTAATCCTAGAGCCTATATGCTATGAAATGGTATTTATCAATTTGCTTTATTTATCTTAATGTTTTTGTAGGGTGAAAACTTCTGCCAATTTTTCAAGGTCTTTAGCACTGATCACCCAGTCAAAAAGTTACTGTAGTTTACAAGTATCTTTGACAAATCAGATTTCTAATGGCTGGGACAGAAGTTAAAATAAATGCTGCAAAAGTTATCCAGACAAAATGACCTGTAGGTAATAATTTAATACAATAAAGCTAGGCAAGCTCTTCTTTTTATAAGGCAGAATCCTTCCTTCCAGCCAGAAGCATGGAGTGTTCTGTCTCGCTGCACTCTGATGAATAAGGCTTCTCCCTCCATCCCTCCATCCCCTTTGGCTGTGCAAGTCTCACTCTCAGTGAAACACTGACCTAATAAAAAATCCTAACAAGACACATGCCCACAAAATTGGGAAAACTATTTCCTCTCCTCCTTCATGCTCTAGAGGGGTCACAAATGCTTTGGAATAAGCAGAATTTTTTTGGTAAATGGGCTTGAATAATGGTCATAGCTAAATATGACTCAAAATTTCCATGAATGATTCTTTTTTTTGTGACTTTCTGGGTTGTAGGGACAGGATATTTTAGTTTATTATATGCCACTGATCTTAAACAGATTTTTGCAAATAAAAGCTCTGTTAGAGATTTATGAAATATAACTGTCACTGCAGAAATTTTTGTGAAACATGCTGTTGAATGTATACTAATCCAGGACAAAACTTTTCAAATAACATACACCCTGAAGTTGTCTCCATCATCGTGTTCCATAGCTGAGTGAATAGTGGCATGAAAACAGTGTGGCTGCCTCCAGAATGAATTATCTGCATGTGAACTCTGAGGCTTTTGCCAGTTTGGAGTGTTTTTAATGGTCTTGTCCTCAGAGGATACTCGGGTGTCTTACATGATGTTACTTCCTTTGGGTGTCTTCGCACCAGCTGATGGGATTTACACCCAGGCAAGTGCAGCAATGGAAAGAGGAGCCGGACAGAGGCACGGGCATTTCAGGAAGGCTGATGATTGTGCTGAAGCCATAACAAAGATGCTGCAGAATCAGACTCGGGGAAAGCATCCAAAGCCTCAGGACCGCCCGCCGATGCAGCACTTGGTTTCAGCCTCAGACACTGACCCTGGCCCCAGGGGCAGCCCCTGTGGGGGCTCGTGGCCAGCAGCGTGTCCCGAGGCCAGGGCGCTGCAGAGCACCTGGAAGGGCACGGATGGAAGCGAGTGCTGCCGGAGCACCAGGACATGAGCAAAGGAACAACACTCGTTTCGCTTCTTCCCTTACAGCCCAGACTCATGATGGGACTGAGGGAACTGGAAAATATTTCCACTTGCTTCAGTGGGTAACCAAGACACGATTGTGCTGATACAAGCTTCTATTTGACCGTTCATTTTTTGTTCTTTCTAACTTGGCTTCATGATTTCCCTTCTCTTTTCCTTCCTTTCAACCCCACTTCTTGACTGCTTCTTCGCCATCAGGCATAAATAGTCTCTTAAAAATTACTGTAAATTTAAGGTTGTGTGCATGAAAAGAGCAGAACTATTCTTGTAACACCCACTTTCCAAAAGACATTAGGAATAAGACTGTCTGTGATCAAGGGCATTAAATTAGATTTCTTTTGCTGACATCTCCAGCATCTTTTAACACATTCACTTCAAGCAAGTAAGGAACACACAGTTCTTAATTCAAAAACTTAGTAATTCTAGTCAACAGATCTTCTGATTTATGAATTGTAGAAATGATCACGGATTTGATAAAAACAGCTGCAGGTCTGATAAAAATAAGTTTAAGGACTCTATACCAAATAATCAAAAGTTAAAAATGCCAGTATCAATCTCCCAGAGTGGAAATACCGTGCTATCCTTCTGTGCCACCATCCTTAGTCTTGACCACCAGGATGATGACTGTGTCAGAGAAAAAGGGAAACCCAGCTCTCCCTGTCCCATAATTAGACAGGAAAGAACGTATTATTTTTTCCTTTCAGTGGCACCGTGTCTCAATCACAATCTACCTTCTGTAATGTACAGAAAACAGTGAGCTTGAGAATGAATAGCAGTGCTCATGTAAAAATAATGACATAACAGATAAAGGCCTCTAGGTACCACTGAAACATAAATGATAAATAGATATAATGCTAACACATACAGGTGTTACAGGTGAGATAAGGCTGCACACACTTCTTTAGTATTCTGGGCGGTTACAGACTTTTTTACGCACACTATATTACATCTATTTAAAAATACAATGGGGAAATGGGGAATTCTATGTGGAACAAATTTTATGCCTGATTTAAAACAATGGCAAAGTTGGAATTTAGGACCTTAACCACTCATGTCTGCAGAAGAATTAGCAGCTAAAAGAGACTGTTATTCTCTGTGTATGCCAGCCAGCAGAATTATACAAAATACACTTTGTGCATGCCCCTGGATGATGGACGGAAAGGCAATTCTGGAGCTGGAGCATCCATGTGAAAAGCTTGTACAAATTATCTCCAGTTGTTTAGGATTTACTTTTTCTCAAGATGCTGCTTCTAGCTGCTTTTCCATCCTATTTCACAAACTTTTGTTTCAGTTACACTTATTTCATCAGGATTACTGTCAGGTGGGTTTTCTGAATAAAACTTCCAGCAACATCATTAATATAATGCTCAATATTGTTGAAATTTAACCAAACACTTTGATGAATTGCTAATCTACTCTGTTAATAAGGAGCAGGCCATCCAATGAAGTACTGTTGTCACAGTCAATAAGGATGAGAACTACTTGGCAATTGTTTGGGGAAAATAAAGCATTAAGAGGGTCAGTAATATCAGAGCACTACGACTGCTGACAGGTATTGTCAGAGATGATTAGACACCTTTACAAAATGCTTACTGCAGGGTGAAAAGTCTTCCGACATCGTAAACCATCCTGTCAGCAGTGCCTTAACTCAAAACACAAGCCAACAATGCTGTGTATATAAATGTCTCCTTGACTGGCATTTCCAGTTAGGAAAAATGCTCCTAATGAACTCTTCTCTTCTGTAAAAATGGGCAAAATCTGTTAGTGAGATGGGTGAGTGTACTTTCTAACAGGAACCCATGAATTCCCTCTGGAGGGCTCTCACCTCTAGCTGTCACAGGCAGTTCAGTCCCAGGCTGCTCGCACAGAGCACGGGCCGTGCCCTGCTGCGGGAACACCGCGGGGCTGCTCTGGGGACCCTGCCTTCGACACACAGCACACCTCCAGCGGTGCTGTACGACACGTGGCAGCACCCACTGGCACCAGTGGGGAAAATTCAGCTATTTCATCTTTTTTAGCACAGTAAAGGTCATTCTGAACAACGGTGCAGCCTACATCTAGGTTCGAATGCAGACGATTTAGCAAACTCTGTCATGTTTTGGGGAGTGGAAATGCCTCCTGTGTGCTCATCTGTCAAATGTCCCCACATTTTATATCACCAATTCTTTTTCTAACACAAAATATTTGAGATGGGATAGAACTATAAAGCACCAATGAAAACCAAGCTCTGTATGGGAAGAGCTGAGATACAGTTTTGATTTGGTCCGTTTTATTTTTGAACTTAGATAGGAGAACTCACATTTAACTAAACCTTTTTTCACTTTTACGTCTTTCTATTTACATATCACATGGACAGGGAACTTCCAAAGGGGAAAAATCCCAACCACTCTTCATCAGAAAATTATTTACTATTTTCCTATTTTCTGAGAAAATGTTGGATCAATTTACCTTCAGCTCTGACACACTCTCAGATCATCTAAGACACTTTTACCTGAAAAAAGGATGGTGAATGTAGACTGCCAGTACAACCTTTAGGTGCTCCCAAAGTTTTAAGTCCAAAGATACAAATTAAAATATTTGGTATTTTTAATTTACAATCAACATTGGTGTGAGCTGGTACACAAATGTGATTTCAACAAAATGCCATTCAACCAAAGTGTGACATCTAATTTTTGTCAGCTACCAGAGTGTTAGTTTCTTCCTCAAATTGAATTGCCATTCCCTGAACCTGAAAAGGAGAGTTGAATTCCCTAGAACTCTTCCTAACAAATGACCCCACATAATTTATCTTCATATGCTCATCTTAGGCAGCAGATCTAACGTAAGCAGTAAGACACATTGCTGTTTGAATTAGATTATCTGCTTCATATGTACCAAAACACGAATAAGCCTAGGTGATGCTCTGTGAGCCAACTGGCCACAGTACGTGTCTCACTTCAGCCGGGTCAGGAGGGCAAACACAGCCCTGCAAACACAGAAGCTACAGAGCAATGTGTTACACAGCTGCTACTTGCACAGGCTACACGAACAGCACGCTGATCCTGCCAACAATGCGAGTCAAAGGTGACAATGGGAAGGGGGGTCACCAGGCAAGCCAGTAGCAAAGGGCAGGATGGGTAAACAGGACTCGAGCCCTGACTCTGGGCACAGCACAAAACAGGAGGGTTAACGACACCGCATTTTTATCAGAATCTTTTTTATGGATTTTCGCTGGGCATATTGCTTTTCAGCTTAACACTCTTCTTAGGAAAATACTGGTCTGTAATATGCTTCAGAGTGAGCATTCCTGCACCACCAGTGTTGCTCTGGACCTTTTTCAGTTAAAAAAAAAAAAACAAAAAACCCAGAGCCCCTTTCTTTTTCCAGAGAGCATAAAGTAACCCTTCACTTTCTGTGAAGAACATTCACCCAGAACACTCTCCCTGCTGCTGAAAAACACCCTATGGCCCAGCCCTGGTGGATGAGAAGGACATGTGCTGGCACCCGCTCAGTCCCACCAGCGCCAGAACCTTCCCAGGACCAGAGGCTGACACACACATGGATCATGGCAAGTGGCACACTGTGCTCTGCTGGCTGATCCCAGAGTCGTGGGGAGGCCCAGCTAACAAAAATGGATTATTTGGCAATACCAGTGCCTCAGCAAGTGAACACTGAGTGATGCACTCTATTGCTTTAGTAACAGTAATGCTGTACCCCAGTCAGTGTATGCAATACTGCTGCTATTACAAGTGGATAAATGGAATGATGAATAATGTTGGCTTGTTGGGAAGGACCCAGTGCTGGCTTGCTGCACCAGAACAGTCTGATGTTACTGTATACGACTGATTGAGCTTGATGTCTTTTCTGGGAATGTACCTGCCTGTAATGCTCAAAACCACATTACTTTGGGACTAAAATTTACAAAGTCTCATACTGCAAAAAAATAACTGGGAAACGGAGGCAAATCCACATCAGAGTTCAGGCTCCAAGCTACTGGGTTTTTCTGCAGTACATTCAGGTGGGAATACAACAGACAGCCTGGCTGGCAGCAAAGACCATAAGCTCTTTAGAATACACTTTATTTTCTGCTTGCAGCATGGTCTGTAGTCCTTACCTTCAGATGGTGTAGATTAATTCTCAGTCTTTGAAACTTTTTTACTTCATTGGTTGTCCTTTCTTTTTCCCTTTGCCACAATTCCATAAACCAAACAGAACTGCTTACTTGGGGAATGCTCTCCAGTTCCTCACAAATTAAAGAAACACCGTATTTTAACATGCAAACTGAGAATTGGTGAGAGTGGCCCTGATTTAATGTGAGGAGAAAAATGGAGGTAGGCTCTGCCTGAAAAAACGCTGTACTGATTAAACTGGAGGAAACGACTCCAGACTGTCTCTCTGCTTCAGCTGGGAAGTTGTTCCTAAGCTCCAGCCTTAGTGCTGGAAGCACCCAGAAGACTGCATGTGGGAATTTGCTCCTTGGGGGCTGAAAGATCCATCAGTGATTTCAGGTACCTCACTAATATCTGGAAGGTGTTTTACAGTGCACAAATGAGTCTGAAGTATTTCTGTTCAGTGGAAAATACTTCTCAATTGACAAAAAAACCCCTCATGTTATAAAAGTAAATGATAAAGCAAGCATAAAAATAACCTAGCAAGCATAAAAATAATCTGAGTGCCTAACTCTCCTTTCTGTGAGACAACAGGACCCAGGAGTGCTGCTGAGATGATGTTCTAG
The DNA here is from genome assembly GCA_013400915.1 of Pardalotus punctatus. Taxonomy (NCBI): domain Eukaryota; kingdom Metazoa; phylum Chordata; class Aves; order Passeriformes; family Pardalotidae; genus Pardalotus; species Pardalotus punctatus. The sequence continues at coordinate 53,988 of VZTX01001912.1, read as the reverse complement.
GAAATGAGAATCCTGTTTGCTTCAGGAGTACTGCCCTGCCCTGGCAGCAGGCAGTCTGTATGATCTGAGAGCACTGGAAAGGAAGGGCAGCATGCTGACACCTAAACCATCATCTTGTCCTTCCATTTCACAGCAAGGGTGACCCTGGGGCTCTGTGCAATGGCATCCAGAGGCTCTGCTGTGAATGGTCTCTGCAGGAAGGAACGAACAAAGGCGTGCTCTGGGCTTTGCTTCATGCAAAGCAGGCTGGCTCACTGCAAACCAGACCACAAAAATACATGTGTCATTGTGCAGCTTTCCAGAACAGAGAAGGGTCATGGGACAAAACACAAGGTAGAGAAAAAATATTTTATATACTAAATAAGATTCTTGCAAAATAATGAACCAGTGCTAGTGAGAATTCCAAAGGAGAAACACTCTGCTGAGAGTAAATGAGATTCAACCCATCTCCTGATGAGAGGCGTCAAAGCCAAGACACTGCCAGTGCAGAGGGTCTGCTTGAGACAAATATCACGCAAAGGGTATCTAAGACACAAACATATGTCCAACCAGTAAATTACATGACAGCCTAATTCAACAACAAACAAGAATAGGTCACTTTAAGAGAATGATTAATACATGAGATTGTTGTGCATGCAGTCTTATCTGAGAGCAAACCTTGTATGTGGGTGTGAACTCCTGCTAAAGTCAGCTCCTATCTTTGTTATACAACAGCTACAAGAATAATTATAATAATTAATGGAGAGCAGCGATAAAGGTAACAATTGCCCACCTGTATATTGACAGACCTCAATGTCGTTACTTCTTTTTTTCACACCTCCTGCCTTTTGCAGTGATTGTTGACTACCCTGAAGTCATTTGCAGCCTCACACTGGGCTGTTTGCTCATGGCCAGACTGTTCAGCCTGTGAGTGACAGAGCTTACAGAGCTCAAAGTTCTAAATTGTATTTTGTCTCCAGTGGCTTGGGTTGCTATGGGCTACATTAGATCACAAAGGGTAACGAGATGAAAACATGAATATTCACTATATAAAGTAGAAGGCCCCAAAATACAGAAGTACTGGAGTGGGTGAATAATGTCTGAAAAATACTCTGTTGGAAAGATGGTTTACAGGCTGCCTAGACAGCAGACCTGCCACATGGCCCGTGGTTCCTTGCTAAGCTCGGGCTCCCCTCTCAGGCTGCCCTTGCCTTTGGCATATCTCAGCAGGATGGAGGAAGGGTTAGCAAGGCAAGGGGGGGCTCTGGACAGGGCTAGAGGAATACATGGCCCAGGCTGTCCTGCTGCTGCCCCACAGTCTCCAGGGACCCTCAGGAGCCTACGCTGGGAGCCCCTGCGGACACGGCACCGGCACATCTGGGTCCAGAGCAGGCGGGCTCAGACTCCTTTCCACGGAATTTCATTCACTGCATCCCTGGCACGCTCCTCTGGGCACACAGGGTGGTGAGGTGATACGCTTTAGTCACATACATCAAAGAATTAAAAGGAACGCAGAATTGAAGAGGAATTTAGAAAATGCTTTAGGGCTGCTGAACAGAGAGGAGATAACTGACAGGCCTGCAGATGCTGTCAGTGCTACAGAGTCACAGAATCAAGGAATGGTTTGGGTTGGAGGCGCCCTTATGCCCAGTCAAGGCTTTGTTCTGGATGGTTCTAAGGGATGACCACCTAAGTACCCCTCTCTCTGCACCACAGCGTGATGGTCACCCATGGCAGGAGGAAGAATTCACATTTGATCAAGCAGATGTATCATCTTAAACTAAATGACAGTTTTGCACTGGAGAAGAACAATAGATTAGTTTTGAGTTCCTTAAGTATGCCTGCAGAGATGCTATTTTTAGATGTGGCTGGGGAGAGCTCAGAAGTGGCTCTCCAATCCTTCCCACATTCAAAGTTAACTAAAAAGTTCTGAAGCTGATGTGCTGCACAACTAACAAAGTCTGTCAAGACCTTGGGAAACTCCTTTGCATATGCAGTAACACTAATTTGCTGTGCTGCCTTAATACCATTCCATTTACAGATACAAATTCAATTTATAACTACACATCTCATAGAAGTATTATACAAATAATTATTTATGCTTACCAAAAATAACGCATGATTAAAAATATAAATGTCTTTCTGTTAAATCCAACAAATGCCTATTTGCATATTGTTTAGTAGTTTGCGTACCAAAATGGCAATTTTGAAAATCCTCATTCATCTGCCATCTTATCACCCTTGCTAAGGCAGTCTTCAGTCCTAGAACTGTTATTCAAACTTTGTCCTGTGAACGGTAGAAGGAACTCTGAGACCAGAACTCAGCTCCCTCCTCCGACCAGAGGTGGCTGGCCACAGGCTGACAGCATCCTCTACTACAAAAACTTGTCCTTTTGACCTCATGCCTGCTGCACTCAGAAGGAGTAACCCAAGGCAGATATGCTGTAGGGGCAGGAAAATGCCCCTGCATCAGCCTTGCAAGGCGCTCTTCTGTGATTCTGCTGTGAACTGACGGGAAGCATCCGTTTCAGTTCTTGTTTTGAAGCCTCTCTTGTCAAGTTTCAATACACAATAAATGCAGTGGTCATTACAAACTTGAAAAGTCTTGAAAAACAGCTTTTCTATCTATAGAATTGAGTGTCCTGGCTTTTCATGATTTAAGCCAGGTCTACAAGGTTGCACTAATTCAGTTACAGTGCTGTGTGCAGCTTTCCCCAATGGCCAGCCATCATAACACACCTTCCTGCAGAGGCTTTCGATGAGCTGTGCTCTCACTCAGAGCACCACACAGCACGGAAGATTTGCAGTAACTTGTTATGGAGGCAGGTTTCTTCAAAACACCCAGTGCTGAGAAGAGCTTTGCAGAGATATTCATGTTTCCTCAATGGCTGTCTAGACTTGGAAAATACAGCAATGCAGTCAAAGAGACTCCAGGTACTTAAATTACTCTACAGAATTATTCATATTATTGCTTAGAGACAAGCAAGAATTCAGTAGTTTACAAAAAATATAGTGAAGTAATCTTGACTTGGTACAGAATGTCCACTCTCTACAGAATTAAAACTTTTGATACTTCCTACAGCACCAAAATTTTACTTTTAGAAACCATTAGAAAGAAAATATGAAAATGTTTATGTAACATTCAGTTTACAAAAGCTGGTATTAAAAATGTAATATAGTAGCTGGGAATATGCACAGACCCATTTTGTTTTGCCAAAACCTGTGCATATTGATACCTGAGATGTTTTTCCTGACAGATAATAGGAGTTAAGTGCTCTCCCTGGTTGCCTGATGAAGTAGTTTATAATCATCTGAGAAGAGTAAGTAACAAAATGCAGGAAAGCACACAGCATACTGTACATGGATTTTGAAGAGCAAAATGAAACTGATAGATAAAAATACAGTGAAGAACAAAACTCCACGGAGATATTCCAGCATATCATTTCATTATGGAATTTTATAGTTGGAAAATTCCTCCAGAAGTCAACATTTCTATCACTACTTATATTGAAATGCTACCTCAGTGTCATGAAAAACTGATAATGAGAAGGGCTGATGGTGTCAAAATTTTAGGTCCCTAAATAAAAAGGTAAGAAGAATCTTGAGCTTTTTTAATGAGAGTTTGCATTTATTTGGTTTTTCTCCCTTTTCTTTATTATTTTCCCTAAATCCCGGACATCAAGAATGGTATCTCTTCCCTATCACTCCTGTACAGACAAACAGAGCCTCAGTTTCCCTAACATTTATGAATATATGAGTTTTTTATCAATGTATTAAGGCAATTTGGCAGTTCCTTAGTACAGTCACTTCCTTTAAAAAAAATTCTTACCAGTATAAAAATATTTGCCTACATGACTGTCATGGTTTCATTTGAAATTAAGAAAAATGGACAGAGAAATCAGTTGTAAAATATGCAGATATATTAATATAAAATAAAACAGAAACATACAAAAATGTTCTCTCCTTTCAGATTAGTAAAATAGAATAAATATTTCCATTATTTCAAACAAAAACGGAGTATATGCAAGAATCAGATTTGACTATTTTTGCAGTCTGTATTCAGAAGTACTTAAGCACTTTGAGGTCACGAAAACTTCTGAATCTTAACAGCAACACATTTCCTCTCATTTTTTGTAACTACAGACTCAAATATAAAAATAAATTCTGAAATCCTTGTACAGCCACAACTGAGAAAAACACAATCAGACACAAAAAATTCTCCAGCCTATGAATAAGCTCTTGCAGGAGCGTGTCTTAGAGTCGCTCACATCGGCCCAAATGGGGACTACATGTGAGCACCCAGGGGTCAGTGGCCATGGGGCTTGTGGAAAACGCTGCTCAGGCCCAGCTGGACTCCAGAGCTCCCCTCCAAAAAGGTGTTCTGTCTCCCACACTCACCATAGGCTGGGTGCCACGAGACACCGCTTTCTTACTGACTGTTTTAATGGGCACTTTGCTCATTTTGATCCGACAAAGGCAGCATTTCTCACTGGGCACACAGCCCCTTACAAGCGATGGTCACTGGCTGTCCGGGTCAGGGCTGGCACTCGGGCTGCCCTGGGAGCCACAAGGGCACCAAGGTAAAACAGGGTCAGTTATAGGAGCCCCACAGGGCACCAAGGTAAAACAGGGTCAGTTATAGGAGCCCCACAGGGCACCAAGGTAAAACAGGGTCAGTTATAGAGCTATAGGAGCCACCCAGGGCACCAGGGTAAAACAGGGTCAGTTATAGGAGCCCCACAGGGCACCAAGGTAAAACAGGGTCAGTTATAGGAGCCACAAGGGCACCAAGGTAAAACAGGGTCAGTTATAGGAGCCACAAGGGCACCAAGGTAAAACAGGGTCAGTTATAGGAGCCACAAGGGCACCAAGGTAAAACAGGGTCAGTTATGGGGCAGCCTCTTCCACCTGTCCCTGTTTACACCTGAGAAACTGGACCATGGTGTCACGCCACTCTAGGAGTGGTGTGAAAACAAACCCAGAAAACTGATTAGGGGGAAATTTTAACCCCACTGAAGTTAAGCACAAAAATATCACTGACTCAAAGAACCAAAGCTTTCAATCTCAGGCCAACTACGGTAGTGTATCAGCAAGATCTCATGATAAAGTCTAGAGAAAAAGCAGCTTAGGCTGATAAAAAATGGATTTTTAAGTAACTTAGTCTGCTGCGACTCAAAGGGCTGTGACCTTTTCCATCTATCTCAAAAGTGCACTGAATTTCCAGCATGCTTTTTGGGGGAAAAAGTTGAAAAGTAAGACAGAAATGCAACTGTGCTATTGATTTGTAAAACTCTGTGTGCAAGTCAGTCAATTAATTGTATGCAGAAATGATGAAGCAAATGAAAGAAAGAGAAAATTGTCCTAACTGCCATTTCCTTTTCTGACAGCTGTGAAAGGCAATACTAGATGTGTTCAGCACCATTTCAACCAAGATACTGTCTGCATCCCATGATGTAAGTCCAGAATACCAAGCATCAAAAACACCAAGGATCAAGGAAGTAGAGAGTGATTCATAGAGTAGATCACTAAAGACAAAATGGACCATAATTAAAATAGCATAAATTAAAATAGTATAAATCAAATTCTGAAATACTACTTTAAGGCTATCATCACAATTACTTACAATTTCCTCTTAAATTCCAGTACTTGCTAACTAAGCCCCTAGGCCTGACACAAAAGTGACCAGAGCTTTCTCTGTCCCTCCTTTCAGTGACAAAGCCTTTGTTCGATGCATTTGCAGAACAAATGGATGCACTGCACACTTTCCAGCTAAGAATAACAAGAAGTTTAAGGAAGTGGTTTTTAAAGTTATGGGACTGATTGCATCCTCCTTTAGTTAAAAATACAAAATCTAGTGTATTTACATACAGTGTATAAAAGCAGCTAAATCATCATAAGCTACAAAAAGAAAAAAAAGGAAAAATGGAGGAAGAACTACTGGAAGTAAAAGCAAGACATTTAGGCCATATATTTAATTTCTTCCTTGCAGGAGTGAAAAGGTTCCAAGTTAAAAAGATGTCCTACATTAAAACCATTGTTTTTTGCCTACTTAAAAGACCTGGTTTTGGAGTTAATAGGACATTGTGGTCATTATTTCAATAAAAAGAAAAATAAATAATATTATTTCTTCTGGGAAAATCAATGCCCTTCTTTCACGAACAGAGCTCACATACTAACCTGCAGTAACTCTTACAGCTGAGACCCTTGCTCTGCAGTACCTCACTCCCACAGGACTTCCTGAGCCTGTGGCCGTGCAAGGACCACGGGACGGGCAGGAGGATGCCCTTGCCTCATGACAGAGAAAACAAGGAGGGATGGGTGAAAAAAACATCCTAATGTAAAATCAGTTTGCTCTTGTATATGCATGAGTTTAGCCCGTTGTTTTTACGTATTGTATTTTCTGCAATATTCTCATATTCAATTCTAATATTTCATCAGTATTGTCTGTGTAAGTTTGAAGAAATTTTGTGTTAAGTAAACTCAGTGTTAACATCCCTTCCATGCCACCTTTCAGTAAATAAACTTTTTTTTTCCATTTATTATTATTACTATTACCTAGTTGTTAAGAAGGAAAACCAAGTGAGTAGAACTAAGACACACAGAGACTACTCACACCTAACTTCTGACCTCTGCTTGAGGAGAGCATGACACCGACCTACACTTACAGAGTGGTCTGAAGAATCTGGAAACTATTCACAGAACAAGGTATTTTTTGCAAGCCTTGATCTGGCTGAAGGCACGAATGTTGGAGAAATCAAGCAGGAGAGTATGTGTGGTATAAAAATCGGATCGCTTCCCCCCACCTTCATGTACCCTGACCAGGTACATGACGAGTGAGAGACACAGAGATGTACACACTGCTGGTCTACTGTTCTCATTTTCAATCAATAAGGACAATTTAGAGCGGTGGTAACCTCTCTGTGCATACTTCCACTGTCCCAGGGGATCAATACAAACCAGTATCGCAGATGGCTGGTGAGAAGTAATGAGATTATGATCACAAAAAGGCAAGCTTTCCAAATTTTTTCTTAGTGTATGCCAAAACATACTTTTCTATGTGTCCATGAAGCATAAAATAACAGTATTTAAAAATATTATATCGATTAAAAAGAAATATATAAAAAGCATAGTTTTATTTTTTTTTCTACTATTTCTTGAACTTTTTCTTTGTGAATGCAGTATTTCTTTCCATTGAAAGCAACTGTGAGGTTTGACTTCCTCACTCTTGGAAAGGGACCATACATGTAAAAAATGGCACCGAATTTTCCACCGATTACTCCTGAACAGGACTGTCATTTGCAAAAAGCTTGGTTTTGTATGATAGCAATCCTTATCCATTCATGGCTAAAATTCACCTCAGGGATACAGCTGACTAAAATTAAGCCTGTGTCCTAAGCCAGCCAAGTTACTCTAACAGTCTTTAGTAGTTATATGATGTTTACTGAAACTGAAAAAGCAGAATCCAAGTTCCTGCCCTCTTTCCTGGTACCCCTCTGGGATTTCCCTGAGCAATGGCAGCAGGCTCTGCACCCCCTGCTGACTGCACTCCTGCTAAGTGTCACTGCCTGCAGTCACCAAACAGCTTGAGGCAAAGACTGTCTTTATGGTTGCAATAATGTGGTTTAACAGGAGATCTGGGCCCAGTGCTTGAAGGTCCTTACACACCTCTGAGCGCACAATCCTGCCAGGTCCGTTTTAGGAGCAGCTATAAAAGACAGGATCAGCGGAACCCGAATGATGAGCTACAGAGCAGGTTTATGTAGTGATGGACGGGATGTGGGGAGAATAAACAATCATGAAAGGAACACAGATCATTACAGTTTCTGCAATAAATATGGGAACATTCACGTTTTACCTATAGAGCAAGTAACAATCATGTTGTAGATAGTTAAATAAATGGATTATATATGAATCTTACCTGGGAGGAAATGAGATGTCCAGTTCGTACAATCTGTCTTTAAAGACTGACAGCTCTCTGTCAAATTCCAAAAGCTATAAAAGATAGAAATAAATGTATTCACTCTTTCATGTTGAATTGCAGCAATTAAAAAATACTACATTATATGAAAGGAAATAAAAAGAGACTATGATCACACAGCACGAAGCATAGCCTTAATAGAATAGTTTCTACAACACAATGCAAAACAGTCTGGACTATTTTGATACATAAAACAGTGCCTTGAGAAAAGTGTTCAAAACGTTCATTTTCCTCAGTGAAACACATAACACTGGCTCTTCACAGCACTGACCTGTAAGTGCACTTGTACCACAAGAAGGCTACATTTCTAGAAATTTCGTTAGCAATCTCTTCAGAGATAAACCAGACTAGTGTTAAAAAAGTACAGCAAACTGATAGGCTAATCAGCCCATGAGAATGTCAGTGAAATGTATCATATTACTCTGTATTATCTTCAGCGCAGATAAGCAGGTACAACAATCACAAGAATGTGCACATCACTCTTGCCGAGCAAAGACAAGCGCTGTTCCTGTACACCGACTGTGGGTGGTGCAGGGCAGATAGCAGCGTGTGTGACAGCAGCTAAAGGTGTTCCCAGCTAGCAGCCAAGACAGAGGCCAGAAGCAAGTGTTTAACAGAGATGTTCGTAAGTCTGCATTTAATGTCCTGGATAAATATTAGTCCTAGCCACATTTATTTTCCTCCAGACCTCTACAGAGGGAACAAATATCCATGGTCTTTTCTAATAAACACCAACCCCCTCATAACGACTCAGTGATAATTGTCCCCATTAAACCAGTAATTGTTCTGATGGACACAAATGATCTTACTCCAGAACCCGGCTGGGGTGCAGCCCAATGTTCCAGGGAACTGGCAAGGTAAAGACAAAAGCTGATCATCCACACGGTGCTGGCCCTGGCTCTGAGGGCAACTTTCTGTTCTGACAAGCGTCCCAGCACTGTCCTGCACCACGGTGCTGTGTTTGCCCACTGTTCATTAATCATGTCCCATCTCACAGCTGTGCTGATACCATTGTATGAACGGCAGAGGTTCCCAAAGAAATTAGATTGTGTCCCCCTTTCCCCTCTGTCACCTCATAAATCATTCCTGAAATGTGCAATTAGCAGCTACTTGTACACATTAATTATCTGTGTGAAAAGCAGCTACCTGAACCACCTGCACTGTTGATTAGCTCCCTCTCCACGGCTCACCCAGCTCTCTCCAGCCTCTCCTTGCCATACTGCCATATGTAGGTACCTTTACATGAAGATGCCAGGTGATGGGCAGCTTTCCCTACTTCAGCACATCCGACACCAAACTCTGACTGAAAAAGATTCTACACTACCAATAACTGTGGACAATTTGTACATGTTTTAACATCTGATTGAAAGCCTGAGAATTCAACATGCTTGGGTAAAAATTCAGAAATACCTGTGTGGAAACTTACAGTATGAATCTAATAATATACACAATCCTAAAAATGTTGGGCTGGTCCAGCCACTCACTAGCCTAACTGAAGCAACCTCAACGTCCTTCAAGAATAAATGGATGTGTCCATTACCATGAATGTTTCCAGACTGTGATCCTGTATTTCAGTAAGCTTGGACAGATGGGTAGCCACAATACATACACACTGGCTATGAAAACAAATGTTACCATCCCTTTCCTGCTCCACACATCACAACCTTAAATGTATGAACTGCCCAACATGAATGCGGGATAGGAAAACAAGTCGCCATCCACAGTTAAAACTATTAATTGAAATGTATGGCTATTAATATGGTAGAAATACATGTTTCCCACTGTTCCAAGTAAACAGCTCAGAGTAGGGAAGGGGAGGTGCCAGGAGAAAAGGCTGTTTCTGAAGTGTTAAACTGCGAGGACTGAATGAAAGAACAATGCTCCACAGAACACAATGGTATAAATTACTCATGGGCATCCCGAGGGCTGGAGAAGTTCAACAGATGCATTGTCCTCTCACACCAATTCACACTTTCAAAATGTTATACATTCAGGTTGTTCTTGGTATGATTATATTTGCAAACTTCGTGAGGCCTGGGGTTTAGAAGACGGAGCATTTGGATGTGCATTATTATCCACAGAGGTTTCTGCTGTGTTTATTTGCTGCAGCTGTGTACGTAGCTGTCTCTGTGCTATGCAGATGAGCTGCTGACACTGGTGATGGAAAACAGAAACAAGACAGCATTGTGTACTGTGCTATCTCTCAGTTTCCCAAGTTGCCACAGGTAAAGGGACAGCGTCAACCTGAAATGACACAGCCAAAGCCCAGCTATGTGCCTGGAAGTATTTAGAGAATGTATGTGGCGGAGAATTCATCTTGCCATGTAAAACAGCCAAGTATTTTCACTGGATTATTTGCAAAAGCTTTTATTTCCTGCTATATGTTAAATAATAATGCACTTTTATCATTTTTTTCCTAGCTATTGTTACAGTACCTGTAGCCTTCTGTCCAAACACATGAACAGAGTGCAGACAGACACCTGCTCGCTCTTGCAGAGGGCAAGGACAGGTCATCTGTGCGCTCAGGGCTGAGCAGCCAGACTCCCCCACAACCCCTGTGTGTACCCAGCAGCACTGCAGGCAGTGAGGAGAGGAAGGGAGGAGATGAGGAAAACCTGAACTGTGCATTTTGAGAAAACTCCAGTTATTCTTTTCAGTAGAAGAGCATGTTTTTCTATTATTTTTTGGTATGAAAAGCTCTTTCATTCTCATTTAAGCCTGTAATCTCAAAATGCAAGATTTTTTGGGTGCAAATGCAAGGCGTTCACTTGTCACAGACAATTACAAATGTCACTTGCTCTGAAAGAAACTTTAGTAAGAGAAGACACAGGGCCTGACATGGACACCAGTGAATTCTATCTACAGGTTACCTGGAGCAACCTGGCATGACAGAAAATTAATGAAAATTAATATGGGTAAGGCGACACTGTGGAGCACTCAGAATTTCACAGGGTAACATCTTCACTTTTAAAGCATCTAACATTGTCTTTAAAAACCCCACCTGGAATATACTCCTTTCATGGCAATTTCAGTACAAACTGCTCACTCATTTCCATATTGTACACCAATCAGCACCATGAATAATATCATTGCCGTAACAGGAAACATGAGTATGTCCATGACTCTAAATGCCTTAAAAATGACTGAGAAATTAAGTTCAAATGCTAAAAATCCATATATTGTTCTATTAATTTACTCATAATAAGATCATCCTTAAGAACCAAATCTTTAAGGTGTTACATGACATGCTATATCAAGATTTTTGCTCTACGATGTCCAGTGAGCAGCCCAACACGAATGTTTGATTAACACCTGAATGAAAATACCATCCATCCATATGAGTAGTCTATCAATAGTTAGCTATTACCTGTGAGCCACCACGACCCCACGGTGTGGAGAATGCAGGCAGGCAGTGTGTGAAGGAATGACTACTTTTCTAGTAAAGGACACTTCCTATTTAATTTGAGGAGAAATAAAAGCTTTTAGGACTGATGCTGGTGTCAGCTGCAGTGCCCATTACATCCTAAGGGAATTACCAGAACTGCTGGTTTTCTAGGGTGCTGTGTATTCTGTAAAACCTGCTGAAGGGAGTCTCATTTTTTTTGCTCCCTTCCTCTTGGCAGTGCTGTACCACGCATTTATGTGCGAGGGTGGAGGAAAAAGCGATGCACAAAATTCTAAATTTCTACCTCATGCAGCTTGACAGTAATCAAAGGGTTATAACAGAGTTTAGGCAGTTGCAGAAATCGAGGTTCTGCCTGCTTCAATTTAAAGCTGTGAGGCACTGGTAAAAGGTCAGCTTCTATTGGTACAATGCAATGGGCCACCTCGGCTAAAACCATATACGTATGAACCCCTTCAAACAGGGCAACTTAATTCAGTCATTGGAGTAGAACAATGGCAATTACTCATCAAGACCTATAGACCAAAGTCAGAGCACTGGTAGATCAGGAGGTGATATTAGCAGCATTTATCAAATCCATCTGCAGGGCCCACCAGAGAATTCACAGCTGTGAAAGGGAAATGAAGTTTCAGACCAAAAAGAGGAGATGAGCATACAGAAGTGACCTCAGAGAATTAAAACATGCAGACCCTGGTCACTGCAACCTCCTTTGACAGTCTTGTGGAGCACACAATTTTCTCCAAGAGACTTTAGAAACACAGTGATTTTATCCGTCTTTCCAGTCACAGCAAATTATTTAGAAACTGATTCGGGAGTCTACTGACTTCAGATAAAGGTTTGTGGAAATACTGATCCTTCCCACTTATCCATGCAAATGCTATACACAACTCTGCCTGACTTAAAGCTACTTCTTTCTCCAATGAAGACTGCGTAAAATGATCTATTACTATTATTTTGAATCGTAATCTTCTTTCTCTCATTGTCAGTCTTCAAAATAATGTTTCACAGAAAAAACCCCTGAATCATTGAATAGAAATGTACCACTTGCACTGTTTTTGTATCATATTATATGTCTGCACATATCTGTATGTCCTGAACGGCAGTGTTGTCAAATCACAAACGCCCACATAAATGCACATCTGTGGCATGCAGAGAAACGGCACTGAAGAGATTGTTATCAGCATTAGCGGGGTGAGGCACAGCAATGCATGGCTGACAGCACTGGGGGCTCCCTGAGCCTGGACTAATTCAGAAAATCTATGATTTCAGTAGAAGTTCCCTCAGGAAAATCCTGTTTTGTTCCTGTTTTGACAATACGCCTCTCTTTTTGAGCTGTTCCAATGGTTTAAAGGACAGGAAAATTTTCTAGGAAGTATTCCAATTTCTTCAGAAAGATGATCTGGAAAATGCATCTTAAAATAGTATTTCTGTTATGGAAATATTTAGATTGCTTAAAATATCTAGAGAAAAACCACATTTCCCTTAATGCCTATTGTTCACTGATTAGTGGAGACTGCTATCGGCCCTGTCTTGTTAAGAGTTCCCTTCTCTGTCTCCCAACCTGATTTCTCACATTCCTACATTTCTCACTCTCCTTGTGCCCCCTCATCCCTGCTGCAGCCACCCTGCCGGAGCGCTGAGGACCGTCCGTCACAGGTCCTTTCCTGACACAGCCCCGTGGCACTGGAAGCAGTGTGGTGGCAGTGACCTTCCATGGGAACTGCCCACAGGCCAGTGGCCATGCCCTGTGACTACCAGCTAGTCACAGCTAACACACACTTCCCATTTTCTGATGGGAAAAATGGATTTTGTCACTCACTCTCCTGGGATTCCAGTGCTTACCCTGATTTAAAAAAAAATTAACTCCAGAAAAGCTCATGCAAATTGCTGTTCTTACAACTTTGCTGGGACAGACACTAAACATTATTGTAATAATTCATATACTGTGCACAACAGCTTGCAACAAAGCTCCTTCAAAATGTCACGAATGACTGAGTAGATGCTGTCTTTAAAACCAAAAAATTTTAATTAAGAATATCCTGCTTGTAAATATGACACACTCAGTGGATTATTTCATTAAACTTTGTATGTCTGTTACTGTGAAACATTAGTTTGTCCCACTTGCGAGTCCAAACCAGCACACGCTGTCCTGTTACACCGTTACTTGTGAGCTGCAATTTGGTAAAAGCATGAAATACAGAGAAGGCAGTTTCAGTTTTACTTGTAGAGTGGTTAAAAATGGAATTTTCTTGAGGAATGACTATGAAATGTTTCTTACATGGATAAAACTCCCTCTGTGGGCTGAAACCTCCCACAGGCAAGGCCTATGAGGCAGGCGTGGCTGACATGAGCGTTCTGGGAGCGGGCAGCGGCACAGAGGCAAACGAACGCCAGGTCCATTTGGCGGCACCTGGGGAGCGCCGATCATTCGCCGGCCCTCCCGCACAGCGTCAAGCATCTCACAAGGCCCCTGGGAACGGCAGACACCTAACATTTGAGGCGCTCCTCTTCCAGCAGGGATTCAAATTTGTACCCTACTTCCGTGGAGCTGCTGGGTGCTGGCAGGTGGGTGCTGGGGCAGGCAGGGCAGGGCGCACCTGCCACCCAGCGGGGCTCTGCACGTGGGCACCCACGAGCAGTCAGTCCTGCCGGAGACCGTCGGCGGTCAGTCCTGCTGTCAGTCCTGCTGGAGACCGTCGGCAGTCAGTCCTGCCGGAGACCGCTCCAGGGAGCGCCAGAGACGAGAATTTTAGCCTGTGCTTCCTATACTGTTTTTCTTTCAACACCTATTTGACAAAAACGCACAAACAGACCTCGGACCAGGAAGCAGAACCCATCTCTCCATCCTTGCAACTGGGTACCCCACTCGCATCTCTAGCTGTACTTTTTGTATGAAAGTGTCCTTAAGTATTAATTTTCAAGTTAAACTTACTATTCTCTGTGTGCGTGTGCAATCCTTCGTGCACACAGGCGTTCATCTGGGAGATTATGAGGGGTACCTGGAGAGTGCAAGAGGGTTGAGCTACTGCAGAGAGATAGTCAAAAAACAATTAAGTACCTTTCTATCTTTATCTGGCTTGCCATAGACTGTGGACAAGATGTGGAAGCCTTGGTACGGTGCTCGTGTGCACAAATTTTAACTGTAAGGGATGGTGGTGAGATCCATAAACTTGGGGACTGGAATGCAGGTGCAAACATTGCCTCCCTGGATTTTCTTTTCCATGTCACATAGGTTAAACAGGGCCAAAGCACACTAGCAGATCATACTACAGGCTGGACTACAGAGTGCAAATACAGATGCTGAACCTATTCTTTGGGCTAGACTTAAACAAGAACCAATGCCTAAAAAAATAAAATATCACAGTACACCTGAATTATCCTTAGGCATTACAGCAGCTGTGTAGATCAGGATGGGGTAAAAGGTCATGAAATAATATTTGTAACTTTGTGCTATGGAAAAATTCTACATCAGAATAATTAATCTATTTGAAGCCTGCAGTGGACAGCTAACCCAACACATCTGGATTGACTTGTTTGTGCAATCTGGCTTTACATTTATGTTTTGCTAGTGTGAACAATTTACTGGTAATATTTCCTATCTCTGTCATTTCCCATTTTGTAGTTTATCCAGTGGCATATCAACTAATCGCTAATTTAAGCAAATGCAATTCTAAGCATGGGTATGTGTTTCTGAACGAAGAAGCAGAGCATGAAGCCATTTTCCTATTAACACTTTATGAAAATCACTCATCTCAGATGACCACCTTAAATAAAAGAAGCAATTTCAGGATAGGCAGGATTTCCTTATGGCCAGTCTGAGGTAGCAATGGTCCTAAGCAATCAATTTCCTTTCTCTACCCTAATTTGCCCTTATACATCATATTTGAGATTTTATCTGGACAGGGGCTGGTTGGCTCAGTGGATAAACCTCTGCCTTTTCACCTCTGGGATCATGGTTCAAGTCATACCCTGATGAAATGCATTTGATCGTCCTAATCTAGTTCCTAGTGGACAGTATTCCCATTATCTTTAAAAGGGTCAGAGCCAAGGCCATTGGGAAGAGTGCATTGTGCTATATCTTGTCTGTTGATTAATAAATTTTCAGTGATGCCAGATCCTTAATCTTCATGAGCATACATATTCTCTAAAAATCTTAATAGTGGTCCCTTGTGGACTAAACCTTTCTGCTCAATTTGCATATCATTTCAGGATTTCCTGGGAAAAAAACTCCCCCCGCCCCTCACAAATACTTACGATTTAAAAGTATGTCTGCCTGAACTGTTTGCAATAACACCTCTAAGTTAACTAGCATGATAATGGATCACTTTAAATCACTGCTTCTCAGAGGAAAAGACCTGTGTACTCAATCTGCTTTTTACAGCACATTATAATTTTCTTCTCATACCATATCAGTTGAAGCTGAACAGACACACAGAATAAAAGGAATTTACTCTGTGAAGGGAGTTCACCATTCAAAACAGAAACTGAGTCAGAACACACTCTCCATAGGAGTTCACTGTTTGTCCTCTGCCTCAAAAGAACTGCTGCACAATTGAAGCAAGAAAAGGAACCACTTCCATTCCATGAAAACCTAGGCTGGGAATCACAGGGCTTTTCAGCACAACACTCTTGGATCTGGTTTGGAATGGATGCTGGTACACCACTAGTGCCCTCTCAACCCTCTGGTGAGCCTGGAGCTCTGTGCAGCAGCACCCTTGGGCCAATCCTTCTGGCCCGAGCAGCCGAGCCCACAGATGGACAAGGGCGCTGTGTTTCTGTGGGAGATGGGCCAGTGGGGGCTGGGGCAGCAGGAGCCAGGACCACCAGGGCCAGCAGGATGCAGGAGCAGCAGGGCAAGCACAGCTTCACCATTAGTCACCAGCTTCCACAAAGAGCAATGGGAAAAAGAGATCACGATCTTAGCAGGAATATCATCAGGTTCCACTCCTAGGACAATTCACTGATCACTTTTACTATACAGCTGTGGTCAAAATCCTAAGGACAGTGCATTAGCTTCTACCTGGATTCATTCTTTAATACAGATCATATGAAAGACAGGAATATAGGCACCATTCCTTATTTCTAATTGCAGTTAAAGATTATAAAATGATTCCTGATGATTAAATAATTCCTCTGTAGTCATTACCGATTTTTACGTTCTTACTATATATTTATTTAATTGACTACTGAAGAAATACAATTTAGCTTGTGGTTGTTTGGTACAAATCAATAACATGATTGTATTTTTTTCATTAAATAATTACCCCTGGCTTGCTTTTCTTTTGATTGTTTTGAAATTAACAGGGAACTCCTTTTGAAAAATATCCCACTTATAGCCTAATCTATCACAAACAATTAAAGAATTTGAAAATGCCTGGTAAAAGTGTAGGTTTATTCAAGAACCCCCTGCCCCTCTCCTAGAAGCACCGGCACTGATTTTTATCACCTAAGGGCTGGCAAATCCAAAGCCACGAGCAAATTTTGTGTGAGTGACATCCTGGGGAGCCAGTGTGAGCTCAGAAACGCGGGCAGCAGCGCAGACCCGATGGGGAAATCCATCCAGGGGTCCGGGGCGCTCACTGCAGCTGCAGGGACCCCGCCTGCACGTGGGGCAGAAGAGGAGCAGGAGCACAGGCGGACAGCGGGGGCACGGTGGTGGCTCCCAGTCAAGGGCTGCTGGCTCTGGGAAGGTGTGAGCAGATGAGAGAAGCATCGTTTGTGCTTCTCCTCCACTGACGGGCAAGGCCCTGGGGCAGCACGACAGCACGGAGCCGCTCAGCACAGCCTGCCTGCGTCCTGCTGCCCAGCTTCTGCTGCGAAGAACAGCTCACACGGCGATCTGTCTGCCACCAACGGGAACTCTACATGTCACACCTCCTCCTGTCAGCCTCTGCCAGCGCTCCTCCGGAACACCCTCCCCACAGACACACACATGACAGCTCTGTGCGGTCACGGAGTCACACCCTGCTCTGTCTGATGGACCAAAACTCTGACGGACAATTCAGAACATGAGAATGAAATAATAAAACAATTTCACATTATTGCAACAGCTCTTTTCAAATAGGCTTTATCTTTTTTTCCTATCAGCACAGAACTGGATAAATCTGGGTGCTTCTTTCTGAAATACAATGTGACAGAATGGTCCTTGCACTCTGAGGTAATATAGGTAATGGTTAAGCTAACTTTGGAATAAGTACAGATAAGTCTGGATAAGATACAGATTAGTTTGGAAAAATTAGACCTGACAGATTACTGTACGCATTTCAAACTGAATGTCTGTTAAAAAGATGATTTGTATGTATATAATATTTTTCATAAAAAATAATCATTTTTATAAATATATACCAAGATTCTTTTTGTTGATTACAATGTAAAAAGGAAGGAATAACTGTGTATGGACAATGATAAAGTAGCCTGTTGATAATAAATATTTGTCAAGTCTTGTCACATCTGTACACATTCCAATGTTACCGAAGAGACATGGCACTGATAAAAAAATACCCTCCAAAAAATCAATGGATTTTGAGCTAAAGCAGTTGCTAAACACACAGAAAACATCTTTATCCAACAGCCACAGTGCTGTGAAAATTCCCAAGCCTTGCATTGGTACAGCTAAGGAAAATTTAATCTTCCCAAATACTCATCAGGGCACTCCATCCTGCAGACCTGACAGCCCCACTTATAATTAATTATACAATTTCGATGGGAATATCGACTACACAAAGCTATAAATCATAGAAAAAGTCAATAGGCATGGACACATTCAATCATGTCCCGACCAATGATTACTACTCTTAAAATACAATAATTATTTTCAGGAGCCAGCTTGAATTAAATTTCTGTCAGGCTGGTACAAGACCAACGGCTGATGAAGGATGCGATGGATTTTTTGGGTTGAATTCGGCACAGAGACATTTATCCTTTTAGATAGGTAGTTTGTTTTTAGTGATCATGGTGCTGCGTGTTTAACTAGACCATGAAGATTAGATTATCTCCAATGGCTCATTATATCGTTTATCTCTTTCTTCCATGTTTGATTTGGAAGATTTCCTGCTTCTTGATGTGTGAAAGAAATGACTACTGATTTTGAAATGGAACGTGTTGAAGTGGGATTCTGCCTGTACCTTCACACCCCACAGCCCTGTATGCAAATCAAGCAGCAGCCATCCAAAATACCACTAGGACAGGGCAAACAGAAGCACCAAGAACAGTTTTTCACAGCTTCAGGAATGTACTGGGGGAAAACACAATGACATATACTTGAGTTGTTTTTAAAAAAGCTAAAAAGTTATTACAATAATATACATAGAGGAAAATCTGGGACAGGAATGGGATTAATATGGAAATAGGAACTGGGAGGAGACTTATTGCTTTGAATTAAATGTCCCCCAAACTGCAAAACATCAGTGAGAGAAACATCAGGTATTTCCTGAGGATGCATTCACCTTGTAAATTTAAAATAACCCCAAACTGATCTGACATTACCTGTGTGTTGAAGGTGTGCTGCCCACAGAGATATCTTTTGTAGTGGGCACACAAACCACACTGTGGGACGGGACTGCAGCAGGTACTAAAAGGGGAATCAGATCTTTACTTCCCTCATGGGTCTCACTCATCAAACTCTTCTGACCTCCACAAATGAGTGAAATCTCAGATTCTCACATGGAGTTAATCTCCCAAGTGAAGCCAGCTTAAAATCAGAGAGGGTAGCAGGGCTCCAGCTGCCCTCCATGCTCTGGAGCCTTGCAGACAGCCCTCCGACAGCCTGGCTCTCTGTGAGCAATGGGAGAATGAGCTGCAGGCAGGAGAGAAGGGGAAAGCCATGGATCCTGTGTACAAGCCATCCCCGGGCATGAAGCAACAACAACGCGCTGTGTGAGCAGACACACTGCGGGACTGGTAACCACAGCGTGCAGCTAAACTGGGAGGTGGAGACTAGGGCCCATTATGTGTTCCCTGAGATACATAACTCCTAGGAGCCTTAGATGAAATGGAGAAACCTGCAAGCAGTGATATACAGCTTCTCCAAAATGAAGTGGGTACCATTTGAAATAAAATCACATTAAAGAAAATATAATGCCGCTGTCCACAATAAAATCATAGTCCTTATTACAAATCCGAGTGTTAGTGCCCCCTGTCTGCTTTATCCTCTTAGGAAGCCTGTATGCTTGTCCAAACAGTGACAGTCTGCTGCAGGGTTTGAGATTACTATTCTACTTATTCTTATGTTTCTAGTATTTTTTGTACACTTAGGAGACCCAAGTATTTTTAGAAGGGCTTTGCATTAAGGGTTTTTCCTAACTTACTGTGTGATGAACAATGAGGAGCTGGGAAGGAAAACAGGATGCTTCAAGAAACACAGATCAGAGGACAGACAAGAAAAGTGAATTGTCATGTACATTTAATTTACGTTATTTTTCTATTAAAAAGGAGGTAATGATGCCAAAGTTAAGAACCTGTACACAAAATGACTGGCTAAGTGATGAGGAAATCTGGAGCAGTTATGGTGTTGGCTTAATTACCTCTTCTCATTTGGCACACAGGAGGTCTGATATGGATAAAAGGCTGGTTAGAGAAATGTCATTTGTATGTGAGACCCCAACTTACTCCTTTTAAAGTGTTTAGCAATGAACTTACCGCAGTGCCGTTGTTATCTCTAAATACGTCTTGATTAAAATAGTCAAAAAGCTTCTTTTCTAATTGCAGCATAACCTAAACAAAAATATAGGGAGAAAGGTCAGCAAAGCTCTTGGATGCAGTGACTCAACACCCAGCTGCTAGCAGTGACCCTTTCAGAGACACGCAGCCTTTTAAAACCACGACATTTCCACATGTCCAAAGCCCCTTGTCAGCTTGCCCATTTGCTTGGCTGGCAATCACTTAAACAGATCCAATTAACTGAGCATTAGGTGTGACAATCTATATCCCTCCCCTCCCTTTACATTATCAGTTTGGAACAACTATATTCATGCTTTGTAGAAAAGAAAGTGAACATTCAACACTGTTTCTATTTACATAGGGGTACCAAGGGCATTAACTTGTTTACCTTTCGGTCATTATCGGATTCACGAAATATTAGCTTGACTACTTCATTTGTGTCAGCTGCCCGGATGGTCTGCATTGTGGCCTTTGCACATAGTGTCTAAGAAAAACACAAGGGGAGAAAGGGAAACAACCTTATATGCGACAGAAGACTAGATTTAATTGAACATTATCAATAGATGTATCTTCAATGCCCCCCTGGAAATATGATTTGCTGTAGGTCAAAATACAAAACATTGCTAATTTAAGTCACTTCCACGCATGATGGACTTGAAACAATAAACTGAATTACCTCTTGGAGAGAAACAGGCAATATTAAAAAAATATCAATCAGGAAATCAAATAGTCATTCAACTTGTACCACACAGACAGGTTCTTTCACAGGTATCACTGTATGCTGTATCACACATTACTTGCAAACATCCTCCAAGCCACTTCTTACAGATAATGACCAGGTTTTGCACCGGTTCTTAAGAGCTGATAACTACATTGGCTCTGCAGCTCTGCAAGTTAACTCTTGTTTGCAAAAACGTCTGCCCTGTAAATTCATGTTCCAGGTACACTTTACAAGTCCGAGCAACGCTTACACAATCTGACAGCAACTTTCACAGTTAACTTGGGATAGAAAATTCCCTCTTTTAAGTAAGAGACAACACCACATCTCTAGATATTCTGAGGACTGGGTGCCTAAAATGTATTATAAATCAACATTTTATCAGGCACAGAGCTATGAATTTCCACACAAGTGTTGGGCCTTGATCCATTGGCCCCTTGCCTTGCTGGGGCCCAGTTTCAAAGGTGGTGGGGAATAACATGGAATGGGCTGCTCAAAGGGCTGGCTCCACCGCATGGCAACAGGAGAAAATCTGGAGCTCTGAGCAAAGCAGTTAGTGAAGCTTTGAGTATGTTTAGTGGTTTGAAATGGGGATCTCCATCTCAACTGCTGGGTGTGCAGGTTTCACCAAGTGCTCTGCAGCCTCCCTGCCCGGACAAGGCTGAGGAAGGCTGTGCAGAGGTGCCCATGCCCCCCTGCCTGGCTGCTGGGAACCACAAGGCGAAAGTCAGAAAGTGGAACTGAGGAAACCTGGGCATTGTTCAAAGACACAGATGTGTCCCCACACCTGGGAGACAACGTGGCATCCACGGCCGCTGCTGAGGCACAAGCTGCCGACAGGATCTGTGCACAGCCCTGGATATGGATACTGGCAAAGACCATCCTTCTGAATAAAACCTTATTTTGCTAGAGGTTCTTAAGGAAAGTGTTTTAAAGAAAATAACTGAGTCAAGGAGAGGCAAAGAGGTGACTTCCCCGCTCTGCCTGCCCCATTCCTTTCCATAATGACCAGAAAAAAGGTTTTCATTTTGCATAATATCAATTTGTAAAATAAATATGTTCTGTGGTAACAGGGTATAGAATTTCACATCCTACTACGTGTTTCTTCCTCTCACAGACAGAAATGCTTACATTTGGGGTCATTATCACAGGTGCAGCGCTTACTAGACACCACCATGAACTACAGCTCACTTCTCCCTTCCCCATTCTCACTTTCTCCTGAAGTCAGAAGTACATGCCAAACATGTATTTAAACAGAAATCCATCTGCTTCCAAATACTGAAGCTCTCAGCTGAGGATACCAGTGCCAGAATGGGAACAATCTGTCAATGGAAATTCTGCTCCCATTTGATAAAAATTTGATCCTTGCTAAAGGTCCCTGCCTATTGGCCCAGTACAAATGAAAAGCAGAGAGTTGAGAGATTTCATTTTTAACAGGCAACTTGAATGTGATTGGTAAAAAAACCACAAACCTGATATTGTTCTTTCAAGTTTGTGAATGAAACAGGTGTTGATTCCCCATTTCACTCAACAAATGATGTCCATTTCTGACTAACTTTTCCTGACTGTTTCCTCCCTCCCCAAAAGCAGTGCCATGTCCATCTAACTCCGGGTTTTCCCTAAAACACTCGGCACACTCACGGCACCAGAAGAGCTGCAGGTGTCAGTGCAATCACAGGTTTCACTGGCAGAAGGAGCACTGGCCCCATGGGCACAGGCACGGGCTGCTCTGCGAGAACTTCATCTGCTCTGCAGGACTTTAAGGTGGTGTTTTTGAAGGCTTGGGAGAAGAGTGGGAACATGCTGGTTCAACATCACTCTGCCTGGCAGGAGGAGCGGCATGCTGGACCGTGGTGGGAGCTGCATCTCTGGGAACTCTAACTTTTAAGCACAGACCTCCTACCTGCTCCCTTGCACCTATGTGCCATCGGATGATCCCTTTGTCTGCTCAGACGTGCAATGACCGTTTTGCCATCTGTGTCCATACGGAGCTAGTGAGGTAATCCAACAGCGAGCCATTCCCAACTGCGCTCCCTCCGACGCGGGTGATTGAAATTCAGAGCACAGATCAGATAATCGGGTCAAGCCCAAAAAAAGAGGCTTTGGGCTCATGTGTCACAAATCAGTCTGGTCCCTTCAAACAGCACACCAGATTAGAACAAGCACCCGAACAAACCAGAGCGGAAAACCCGCCGCTCTCTAAAGCTGGTTTCTAAAGCCCTAACAAATCGCTCCATCTTTCACTCATTTAAACTTTCCAAATGAGGGTCAATACGGTCCCCGAGCATCCAAATGCTAATGCGCTTAAGTGCGCTTAAGCAGCTTTCCAGAGTGAATGGGCCAAAGAAGGGCTCGAAAAGACACGGCAGAGTTACTGTCACTGTCAAAAAGTCATTGTAGCCACCCCCAGAGTGGTTGCAATTCAACAAATTCATGATTTCTGTCTCTTAAAGGCATCTGCTTGAGAACACTTCTTTCCCTGAGCTGCTTTATCTCACAACGTCAGGCCGGCTCCAAAAGAAAAACCCTGCGATCAACTCTTGAGAACCAATACAGAGAAAGGACCCACATACCTTATTGCTTTCAAATTTCACACACACAAAAAGTTACCTTATTCACAGACAAAAGTGATTGGGCAAAGGTTCATTTCTTATACAAGCTGGAGGCACTCCTTTTTTCCTCCTCCTTTCAATTTCTGCACAGTCGTAGTCACCCAAGCAGAAAACTTTCAGGACCATGTGCCTTTTTAGGCAAGCCTGCTTATGAAGGGATTTTTTGTTGCTAGCAAAGAAAATCAAAATGCTATGAAAACTCACTGTTCCTTGTTGGGTACTCCCTCAAAGGTATTCTTTTACAGGGGCAGAAGAGGGGAAATCAGATATCAAAACTTTATATAACTTTAAAAAAAAAAAAAC
Organism: Pardalotus punctatus; assembly: GCA_013400915.1. Taxonomy (NCBI): domain Eukaryota; kingdom Metazoa; phylum Chordata; class Aves; order Passeriformes; family Pardalotidae; genus Pardalotus; species Pardalotus punctatus. The sequence continues at coordinate 30,337 of VZTX01001912.1, read as the reverse complement.
CCATAATTTTTCTTGTGAAACAAAATTTGGTTAAAAAGCTTGCAGGAGAGCTGTATTCAGAGCTGGGAGAGAGCTCAGTAGCCAGTCTTTTCCTAGTGAACACAGCCATATCTCATTCCTGTCTTCCCATACTCTACACAGGTAGATGCTTTGTAGCACTTTTGAAACAACCCTTTGCGATAATTTATGTGTATTGAATTGGAAAACATAGCAACAACTTTCCTGACAACAGCCTTGGAATGTAATAGCAAAGTCCTGTTACACAAAGCTAGAAGGAAATCTCTTTTATACTTACAAGAGACAAATCTGGAATTTCTTCTAAACTCGGCAATCCTCAGAATTATGCTGCTGATTTACAGCATAACACACCTTCAAAATACATCTGCTCCCCCACATACACCACACATCAAAGTGTTTAAGACTGCATTTCTGCATACTTAACAGTAAACAGGGCTACAGACATTAAAACAATTGTGTTATATATATAAAAAAAAAAACAGTCTATAACATATACTTATATCATGTTTATGTGGAAACACTGTGAGCAGCTGTGGACTGCACTGCTGCTTCCTGCTTGGCTGAAAACTGCAGCTGATTTTTCATTGATTCCACACTCCTGTTTTCTGAACATTCTTTAGTCTGAGTCCACCTCCTGATGTGTGAGCAGAGTTATTAAAGGCTTGTAAGTACCTCAACAAGTTTTAGGGGGTGCAGGGGAAAGCCCCCAAAATGTGGTATTCAAGCACCTACAGACTATCCTGTCCTACTGCACCTGTTCACTGATGCTAAAGGTGTCTATTATTGTTCTTATTATTTGAATACTCTTCTTAGGACTTATTATTACTTTGAATTCTTCTTAAAAAACAGAAGAGAAAATAGAATATATACATTGCTCTTTTACAATTAAAATAGTTCAGCAATAGTTGCCTCTGCAATTTGCAGTGAGCTGCACAGGTTGACACAGATGTGCTCGTGGCTGCGAGTGCTAGGAGAGAAATGTTGAGTTTGAAGACTGGTAACAGGAACCAGGTCAAATAAGGTCTTGAGCACATGAGCAACCAAATCAACTAATTTTAAGAGATTTAATTTTTTTCCTGTTACATACTCTGTGGGTTCTGGCAGGACAGAAAAGACAGAGGCACATGTATCATCTAATTACGAAAGTGAAATACTTCTTCTGAAATGCTGCTCAAGATCCAAAATCAATCTGATGCTTTTTAAATGAGGATAATCATGTAGTTTTAAAAAAATTATTATCTGGATACAAATTGTATTTGAAATAATCAGTGAGGTGAAACACTTGCTACTTTGGGAATAACAGGCACATCTGTCTTGTTTGGGCTCCTTCTTAGCTCTGAGGGGCTGACATGATTTCCTGGATATTGGTAATATACCAACAGCAAATTCACCAGGACACATGATATAAGAGAAGTAAAATTTGCAAGTGAGAAAAACTTATATGTAACTTTCTGAGTCAATGGGAGTTGTGCGTTTAGCTACGGGACAAAAAAATCTGTGCTTTTTACACTCTGTCTTGCCATTGAAATGGAGGCTAATTATAGCCCATTTTTCACAGTTGCAGAGGTTTTTGGCTTCAGAGCTGCTGCAAACATCAAGGGAATCACAAGGTTCAATCTCCAGGGTACAGCAACCAAGCCCCATCTGAGAGGATGTACACTTCTATTGAAAGAAAAATCCTTCAGACTATAAATGAACTTGCGTTAACCTTCACTGTGTGCAAACAGCAATAATATCCAGAACAGTTACTACACTTCCCAGCAGCAGAAACTGAACTCGGCATTGACATAAGTGTTACTTGAATAAACACAACCAAGTACTAATGAGAATCCACTTAAAGTTTCAATATGGAAAATTACTTTCTCTTTGGATGTTCCCAGGAGTCAGCTCGTGTCTGGGGGAGCAGTGGTGGTGGAGGAGCCAGGGGGAAGGAGAGTGAGAACACCCCCATTGCTCCTGTCTTGTGCACACTGCTCATGTGCCCAGTGTACGGCCCCTCTTCAGAGGGTGACCCTGCTGCCTGTACCCGTGTCAGGACTGATTTAACCTCACAGGCAGATCAAAGGAGCACCAATCCCACCCCAGGGGGCACCTGGCCCAGGAGCTGCCCAGGACCTACGGGAGTGCTCCGGTCCCCTCCACATAGCCCGCTACTGAACTGTGGCACAGGGATATTCTGCCATGTTCTAAAATGCCTCTTTGGGTGGTGTCTGTGACCGAAAAAGCTTGGCACCAACGCACAATCCTCATGCTTCCATTGTCCCAAAGATCTCCTGCCTCCCTGAAACAGATGATCTCTGCTGGAAACAACTCACCTTCCTTCGGTCTCAATTTCATGTCAGCTGCAGTGAGTTAATTGTAAAATGCATTTTCTTGTTCAGAAACTGAGATAATTCATGACAAGGTTATCACAGTGTGTCACTAGGCAATGCCAAACCATTCCTGTTCCTTTTTCAAGCACTGTGCTGAGTGACCTGAGAGTCCAAGTAACAGCACAGCCGCTGTCTGGCGGCACGGAGTACCTGAGCACCTGCCTGCGCTCAGGGATGCTCACCTGCTCTGGCGTTGCCCAAATCATCACACAGCTCTTGCAGAGCCACCCTCGGCAGCAGTGGCTGCGGCTCCTGACTGTGTTTGCTCACGAGGCCGTGGTGCCAGGGCTCCCACGCACGCTGCCACAGACCCCAGCCCGGGCAGGGATGGCTGCAGACCCCAGCCCGGGCAGGGATGGCCGCAGACCCCAGCCCAGGCAGGGATGACTGCAGACCCCAGCCCGGGCAGGGATGGCCGCAGACCCCAGCCCGGGCAGGGATGGCCGCAGACCCCAGCCCGGGCAGGGATGACTGCAGACCCCAGCCCGGGCAGGGATGGCCGCAGACCCCAGCCCGGGCAGGGACGGCCGCAGACCCCAGCCCGGGCAGGGATGACTGCAGACCCCCGCCCGGGCAGGGAAGGCCGCAGACCCCAGCCCGGGCAGGGAAGGCCGCA
>VZTX01001912.1:0-11728 GCA_013400915.1 Pardalotus punctatus | reverse complement strand
CCGCAGGGACGGACATGCTGTGCCGCAGGGACGGACATGCCGCAGGGACAGACACGCCGCAGGGATGGACACGCCGTGCCACCCCTGCCTCAGGAGCACCCACACGCACAAACCACGCGGGGCACTCGGAGGGGCTCTACCTGTCAAGATAGTTCAGATAATGCACCTTGAACTGCAAAGGAAACAGGTGCGATCGAAATGCAAGTTACAAGCCAAATGATTTAATGCAACAGCAACTGCCGTCTCGCACCCCCCTGCTTGCTGCCTGGCCCACACAATGTCCTACCACAAATGTTAAAATTTTGTATCACTGTAACAGCCAAGAATAAACCGAAATGTAAAAAGAATGCATTTTTTGCAGGTACCTCTATTTCTCCTAAAATGACATAATTCTTTAAAAAGGGATTTTATAGCATCTACCCAGGTGATATTTTGCCTCATTTTAGCTGGTAAGTTTCTATGCTAGAAATAAGCAAAAATATCAATTAACAGGTGGTTTATTAAAGTACTTATTACAGATTTGCATTATGCATTACAATACTCCACTAAATTATTCAAACTACAGCTGCTTTGATAAGAATAACTTTAAAGTCCAAATATTATTACTGGTTGGTTATATGTGTGTTTTTCTAGCCACAGTCCCTGCTGCACCATGAGCCCTCTCGCCCTGACTGAGAACAGCTGACTGTCACTGCTTAAAGGTAAGCATGGGATGAACTGCTTCCCATATTCTAACTCCAGCACTCCCCACATTACAGGTGCAAAACCCTGGGCGTGTCAGAAAGTTTGGCAAACGCATCTCAGTCCGTCACCCAGCAGGTATCGACCTGCCTCCCGCAGACACGCACTGTTACACCTGGGCAGGCTGCAGCGGATACCTGGGTCTGGCATTCGGATTTTATCAAGTGCGAGCCATCGTCGAGGCCGTTTTTGCACGTGCACGAAGCCGCAGCCTCTGGAACTGCCAGCCTGGGGAAGCTGCCAGGTGCCCTGCAGATAGCTCTGGCTGCTTTGCCAGGAGTCACAGGTATCTGCAGGGCCCTGGTGAAAGACGCTCACCCGCCAGGAGCTCCCTCACTCTGTCCCTGCCCGTCCAGGGTCTGGCACGCACATCCCCAGCAGCCACCACGCACCAGCAGGAAGCGTCAGGACTGACCCCCGTGCCAGCCATCCCTGCGCTGTCAGCAGGTGATGGATGGCAGGTGTGAGGCGCTGGGGACGGGCGCTGCTGGCACCGCTGTCACCCGCCGTCACTGCCAGCTGAGGGCACAGCTGCCGCCGGCAGCAAACAGACACTGAGACAAGCGCAGCCGTGGGGCCCAGCTTACAGACTGCGGGATTCATTAGCTTAATGACACTCAGCCCTATTAGAAAGCACGAGATAATTGTATTTAATTTATGTACGTTTTAATTATGGATCAGGCAGCGCCAAGTTTGATGAACGTATAATCTTTTCCGTTCTGCTTTGTCACCGCGTTTGTATTATTAATTTGCATCTGAAGCTGGAGGAGCTGCTCAGCACTGCTGCGAAGAGGCCCTGCTTTTACAGTGTCATCCTTCACGCGATGACGCTGGGCGGGACCTCTGCCTGCTGATAGCAGTGTCATCCCTTCCTGTAGCCACAAATTAAAAGCAGGTTTATGACCACATGCTCTGAGACCCTCGGGGGCCCCAGAGGAAGCAGCCAGAGAACAATCCATTCACTCATCTCTCCCCTTATCCATGATGGAAGTAGAAACAATTGCATCATTTAATTTACTATTGCAACAGGGATATGGCTCCGTGGCCCCTTGTTGTTTTGAAGATGGATTTAATTAACCTCCTATGAATCTTGCCAATATGTGTGGCAGCATCAGTATGGAATGAAAGATGTCAAAAAATCACTTGCAGGGTAATGAGCATTTCTCAAGCTTGCTCTGCTGAGAGGACTCATGGCTACAGAGCTTGGCCCCTGCAGAAAGCTGAGGAGCAGATTGAGTTAATATACTGCTGACTGGCCTTTGGGAATCCAGACTCGGGGTTGCCTTAGACTACTAAGAAGAGACGTAATTGAATAATTCCTAGTAGCCGCATGTATCTTTAATGCAGAGGCCATTTGCAATCACTGGAAAATAAATAATTGCAATTAACTACACTGTTAAGTAAATATATCCAGTCCCTTGGGGAAGCAATCTGCATGCTTTTATAAGTCTGGCTACAATATAAAACTCATCACAATGTCTGTGAGAGTAATTTATAATGAACATTTAGCAGGTGCCTCAGATGTGCTGCTGCCATTTACCTTCATTAATAAAGCTCTCCTTATTAGACCTGAAATTGTATGCATTTTAATTTAACTAATCTTTATTACACTTTCATTTTACAAAGGATGTTGTTTCCAGAATTTCCTAGGAACATCTGAGCTTTTAAAGAATGTTAAAGTCTTTATAAGAGGAAAGCATTTACAATGAACTGTTTGAGATTATAAAACCAATCTAGGATCTTACATGCTTTCCTAACTGGAATGAAAACATGATCTGAAACTTGTAAGCTATTGATTTATTCCACGATGCGCAGGTTTATCTCGGAAATAAAGCAACGTGTTTTTTCGTTTAAAAGAATGGCTTAGCATCCCTTTACTGTAGGAGGAGGGGAACTCTATTACAGTTTTAAACTACCGGCTGCTATGGAGCAGAACCTACGGGAGCTTCTCACTTGGCCATGAATGAAATGGTTGCACCTCATATCCTAAACGCAGACGTGTGGACACCTGCATGTTATCTCTGCCCAGGAAAGGTAACAGCGTCTGGCTTGGTTTGGGATAGGGAGGCACAGCTGAGAATGCCCATAACTACAGACACTTGCTTTTTATGCCATGTTAGTATTTTTAATGCAATGAAACTTCATTGGTTTCTCAAAGAAAAAATTAGTCAGGATTTAAAAATAAAAAAAAAAAGAGATTACTGTTGTTTGTAACAACAAGCATGTGCAATTCTTTCACGCTCTTTTCCTGATGCATTCAAAGCATCTTCTGCAAATACTACCTAGATTAAAAAGTATATACACACAGATAAATATTTGCACCTGACAAAACAGCCAGGTGGTTGGTGATGTCTCCTGCATGCAGGAGGACAGCAAGACCCTCATCCTGACAGGTGACCTGTTTTTGTCCATGGAAGCACATCTGTACCAATGAGGAGATAATTAAGTTCCACATCTATCCATCATCTGACTACCTCACTTGAATCAGATTTTCAAATCAGTGATAATTGTCTAATTAACTATTAATCTTTTTTATGACAATTACTAATGGGTTATTTGTTGGCTGGACTTTGCAAAGATCATTGTTAGTGTCCAATGCATGGGATGAATCAAGTTCAACTTGAAATATTTCTTCAGATTTGAGTAAAATCTAAATCAATTATTCAGACATTAAAAGCTGCTCACCAGCTTTCATTCTGAACAAGAGATGCTTGTTCAAAAGAGAGCGAGTGCCCTCTCACAGGAGGAGGTCCATGTTTTGCCGGCACACACATCGCAGCAGAGACAGGAGTGCTCCTCCAAATTCTGCTGGCACGAGCACGCTGGGCAAAGGGATTCAATACCACCGCTGCCTTTTTCAGGGTGAAAGACTGTGTTGTGCCAAGACAGTGTGATCAAATGGAAATTATGTGATTCACTGCAGCATCAGCAATACAGCGGGAGCTAAAAAGTCATGCCAGAATGAAGAGGTTCTTATTTTATCAGATAATATAAAATCACATGGTCAGAGGTGGCAGAGAGGCACAGTGCAACTGAATGATGGAACCAGACATGTAAATTCTTATGAGCCATTGCTACCTTTTAAAAAATATTTAATCAGGAATTTCAGTCATGGCTTACCAAAAGGCTGCTTGGCAGAAGTGTGGAAAGGAAATATTCTGGTTGACTGCAACCCATGGAGCACACAGGGCAGGTGGACAAGGTTAATTCCGAGTTTTAAGACGAGGATGTTACTTCTTTTTCTGCAGGTAGAGCTTGAAAACTTTTTGGAGGCCAAAATGTCTGGAATCCTGAAACACCACTTCTGTTGCTATCTTTATAAATTTTCATATATGATACACTTAATCCCTCTCCAGCTTACCAAGCTACCACCAACCCTAACAAAATGTCCTTTAGTGAGAAAATAGTAAAACCTCTTTTTTCCTGGACACAAGGCAAGGCTATGGTTTACCTTGAGCAAATGGATTTTGTGATTAATGTGACTTTCTCCTAAAGCCTGACAAAACAAACTCGTTACTGAGCTGCCATTCTTGGGACTGAGTAGCATACAATTATCCTTTTTTTTTTTCCTTGGAAGTACAAGGAACTTGAAGAGACTCTTGAATCAGCAGTCTCAGACAGAAAGAGGGTTTTATTTCCAAACAGACTAAATAAGCCCCGTTTCTTAATCCAGTTTGTACTTTCCTAAAATGGACATATTGGACTAGGAAGACTTTCGAGTTCCAATTAATAACTTCTTTAAATGTTAAAATAAAGTCACTCTCAAAGATTGATACAGATTGTTACTATGGCCAGCTGACTGAAAAATATACTCTTCCTTGGTCTAAACCCACCTAAAACACTTGAATGATGACCTAAATAGAGCAAGAGTGGCGAGGTGGCTCACTGAGACACAGAAATGCTCCCGTGGATAAGCACGGCCAAAGGTGCGAGCTGGGAGGCTCCGGGCTGGGGCAGGGAACGGCAGAGAAGGCAGCTCTTGACAGACGTGCTGCAGAGACCACCAAGCTCCAGCACAGTGCCTGGGCCAGCTGGAATGGGAAATGTCTCTTTTTTCAGCACCTTCTTTAACAAAGGAGAGGAAAGGGCAGCCCTGCATGTGCCAGACCCAAAGGGCCAGCCCGTGCAGGTGCAGTGTGCAGGAAGCCTCACACACACAATGACAAGGGGCCACAACTCCACTGCACTTCCAGAGATCCACGTGGATCAGGAGCCACAGAGACATTTACAGGACCAATTCTGCTTCCACACTTCCACCAGCCGCTGTTTGTGGAGTTTACAGAAAGTAAGAGATGATAACATATTGCTGACATTAAAAGAAGAGGTAAAAGTGGAGATCAGAATGGCCTTGGACCCCTCACAGCATGAAACCCCCTAAGCTCCACAGCAGCCACCACAGGGAAGAGAATTAACTTCCTTCCTCCACGTGGTCACTCACAGTCACTTCATTTTCTCTCATTTCTCACCCCAAAAAAAGTTACCTGTCCTCCTCAGTTCTTGGTAATAAACTCTCTCATTTGTCCCTCCACAACCTTCTGTTCCCCTCTTATGCTTAATGTGCTCAGAGATTTCAGTATCCTGGTTTCATTCAGGAGACAGTCAAGTTGTCTTATTTCAGAACTTTCAAGTGTGTAACATACTACCTTTTTAAGAAGCAAGGCACTAACTTATAATAATGTTGAAGTTTCTGGAATATTCTTCAACTTCAGTCTACAGTATGTCTCACTGCAGCTACAGATTTCTTTAAAGTCACCTCATCAAATCTCCTTTCTACTCATTTTAGAAGATAATTTTCCAGAAATTGAAAAAGTACCTTTGTCACACATGCAATTATAAATTTGCAACGCACTTCTGATAAGTGCAAAGATTACAGCGACCTGTCTGTGCTAGCTTTAAAAGGGGAGAGCAGAACTTTCAGAAAAATAATAGGAAAGCTGTTTCCTACACAAAGAAACTTCACAAATTCAGGTTTCTGTGAAATGCTGTAACAATACTTGTACTAGAGACACTACAGAGAAGCTGATATAGACAAGAATTCATAGTTGAACGAATATAAATGTGTGTATGATTTTTTTACAGGTTGCAAACACTTCCATATGTGCTGGGAATAGAGGTGCTGGAAGATATCTGGAAGCAGTGGGCAAATAATCATAATGCTGAACCACCCAAGAGTCCAGCATTTAAAAAAAAATTCAGTAGGCAAAACTTTCAATTTAAACAGCAGCAAAATCCTCAGCCACCTTTGCCAATATAGGATTAAGTTAATTTAGCTGGCCATCAGACAGAAAATTCAGGTCTTACAGCATACCTTAAAGTGACCAAAACCTGAGGAAATGTAGATCTTTCTGCAGTTACTGCCTTACTAAATACATTTTGTAACGACAAGGGTTATTTTTGCTGGTTGGAACAGGGCTGGACTCCAGTGGCAGATTTTCTGGATGTTTTCCAATGATAAAGTGCCGGCATTCACCTTCCTTAAGGAGAGAGGCTGGCCCCCAGCTCGGCAGCACAGTCCAGCAGGATGTGCTGGGATCTGGCCCTGCGATGCTGCCGGAGCAGGTCAGGAACCGAGCAGCAAACACAACACTGGAGGATTCACTGGTGCTGCCTCAGCAACAGCACCTGGCATTGCCCATGTGCCAGTAACAACCTCCCCATGGATTACTCCAACAACAGGAAAGTGGACTTTCCTAGCAAGGAAATCAATGTGACTTTAGATTAAGGCTCCCGTAAGTGTTCAATAAATTATATATTAATGATTTATAGTCTATTAATTATGAATTAATATGCACAACGTTTTTTGCTTCTGATTTAGGACACTGCACATTGGGGTCTGGACTCCACATTTTGAATATGGAGTCCAGAGCTCTCAGATTCTCCCTTCTCCCTTAGAATTAAGCCATTCTAAAATGGCTTAATTGGGAAATTGTTTAGAAACCCACTTTATTCTTTATATTTGCTGTAAGCATGGTCTGCATTTACACAAGAAAGTATTGCTCATAGATCTCAGTGTCCAAGCATTTGGCAACTGTGGTCTCAAGAGGTAATTCAAAAGGTCAGCAAGAAAAGCAGAGATAAATTTAGTAACATACACAAAGATGACAGGTCAATGGATTAACCCTTACAATTCCCAGTATTAAGTCCACTGCTGAATAGTCCAGAGTGGTTAACACCCATTTGCACAGGCATGCATTTAAATACCAGAAGAGGCTGGGATGGCCTTTGGAGCAGGAGGTTCCCAGCTGAGCACAAGCTCACCCTGGGGCTGGCACTGGGCATTTGGGACAGAAGCAATTCTTGCCGCTCTTGTTCCCGTTCTGCCACTGCCAGCTGTACGTGGTCACTTGGTCAGCTCCAGAAAAATGCCACAGCTGAGTCACACCTTTCACAAGTTACTTTGTCATTTGGATTTTAAACACAATCAGACCACCAAGTCCTATCTAGTACAATTCCCTCTACAGGTGGCCTATAGCTCTGCCCTTCCAAAAGATACTTTAGGGACTGATCTGTCACTTAGGAGCCAGACCCCACTGCCAGCGCTGGATCTGACTATTGACTCCCCCAGGACTGCCCCAGTGCCCAGAGCCAGGCTGAGACACAGCACCCATACAATCACTTCTGTGGAGAAATCTCTATGAGACAACTGTTTCTTAAAGCTTTGGGGTCTGCTGACATACTGATTTATAAACTGCACCAAGAACAGAACACTACAAAACAAACTTAATGTGACTTTCAGCTGTCCATGTATAAACTGTAAGTGGAAATTTCTGGATCAACTTCAATTATGCTTAATTAACATTGCAGAGCGGCTGAGTGAAGTTCTGATTACTGGGCTATGCTACTTCTCCAAAAAAGCAACAGAAAATCTAGTGCTTTGTACACTCACATAGGCATGCATCTTAGGTAGGAAGAATGAGAAAACAATTTTGATTCATTTTCTAATGACACCTTTTGTGCTCACATGCAGCAACATCAACTGGCAGGGGTAAAGCACCCAAGATGCTGAGCACTGTGTCAGGCTCACAGCTTGCCCTACCTCCTGTGCAACTTGTTCAGTTTCCATCATTTAGGGTTAGTGACAGTACTTTGTTTGATGGGGATCATCTTGAAACTCACAGATATGAATGCAGAAATCTTAATCTATTGGAGATAACTCTGCTGGAGCATGACTGACAGGTGTCCTCAGACAGGAACATCCTCAATAATACCATCACACCACTAGTGAAGAAAAAAAGGCATAATAGCTCAAAATCAAGTGATCCCTGAACATTGATGATAACCATGGCAGCCACAGCGTAGCAGAGCAGGTTTTAACCCTTAACATATGCAGTATGAAGCTCCATATTCTGAATTAGTGACATGACTTTCATTTCAACTATGCTTTAAGCTTGCTGGCTAAATGACTGCACTATAGAAAGGATTCCAAGAAGTTTTTAGTTCCATATGCAATGCCATAACATCAAACTGCTGTTTTTCAACAGATGGACTATTCACCACATAAGGAAGGAGAAGAGCACCGCACCTGGATGGGGGGAAGCCAGCCTTTGGCACACAGGACACTTCCCCCAGTTTGATTTACAAAATAAAACTTCTGGCTTAAAAGATCCATGCCGACCCTCAAGGACACCAAAAAGACATTGCACTACCTCAGAGAACTAAAGCGGGAAAACCATAACATTAAATAGGTTTTCAGCCTGGGTATTATTTCTGACCCCATGTTATCTGGAGCTGAGCTTCACCATTCAAGTCAAGGTTATCTCAACTCGTAATGAGTAGAGTTTAGTACATGCTTTTGGTTTTATGCAAATCTCACATTTACCCTTCCACACCAAGATGCTCCTGGCACAAAGGTCTGCTGCACTGATGGCTGCCTGTACTTTTAAAATGTAGAGTTCTAGCACGGACATTTAGGAAATGGCTCCTGTTTTTCCCTCAGAGCAGGAAGGTAATGCTTCTTCTGCTTGCAGGAAATTATTCTGATTCACTAAGAGCTATAGGGAGATGGCAAAAGTCACAACCATGCAATGTTAGTTACTTGTTGCATGTTTCTGTTAAAAGTAGTCTTGGCCAAGTCTTATGTCAATATTAACATTACTTTAAGTCACTTTTAGCTTTTCTACAGGAATAAAAAATTGAGAAATCAAACCTGGTAGGGTCTACAACAGAAGAAAAAGAGAAGTCATACCTCTACTACTGCTTTGGCATCCAGCCTAAAGTTGAAGTCTCCAAAGACAAAATACGAAACTTTCTCAAACCGCTGATCTATAATTCTGGAAAAAAACAAAACCAGAACAAACCTGTCATTCAGCTGTACATACATGCAAGAATGTACAAACACACACATGTTATCCTTGAGCACAGTCTCAGAAATAATTATCGGAACCATCAAAACTACCAGTTTATACCAGACCAATATATTAACCATATTTTTCAGTTGATTTTCTTTACTTAGGCAATTCTATCTCCAGCCCTGTACAACGGTGCATTTGATTTCCCCTGCCTGGCTGACAGAGCAAGCTGGGGGAAAGCATATTTGCAGCAGTTCATACAAATCTTGCAGAAGTGGCATTTGGGGACCAGGGAAATCCTGAGGGTATCATGGAGGTCTTTCACACCTTTGAAAGTTTAAGGATATGACTCCGGGATGGGCAGGTAAGAATTAGGAATGCTGAAGTGGTGGTGAGTTCAGAATATGTTTGAGTTTACTGATATATAATGAAGGTTATCAGTGTTTTTGAGTACTTTGAGAACCACATGAGAAGTGACGTGGCAGGGCTAGATGTCAATCATGCCATCTGACAGACCCTGAGGCTCCAGACCTGCAGTTCTCTGAAGACAACTCTCCATGCTGTTCACTGCAGATTTTGGCTGAGGCTGTAGCTAACACCCAACAAGTAATTGCTCCAGCAGCGGAGTGGAGATTGACTCAAGCCTTAGCTCAGTCCTACTGAGGGAGAGATGGCATTACTACCCATCTTTCAAATCTTGTGTTACTAAAAACTGTCATTATATTATTAGCTGATCTATTATTAGCAACAGTCGTGAAGTACTCTCAGCAATATGCGATTTTACAGCTCCAAGAGATCTTGGCATTTAGAAATCCACCAAGTCGTGGTTATTTTCAAACCAGGAATCAATACAATTCATCTCCTAGCAGTGGCTGAGGAAGGTATGAAACACCCAAAACTCCACTGCCGCAGCCACAAAGAATTTATACAGACAAAATGCACAAAATGCCACTGGGCGTGCAAGACGTGAGAACTAAGGGACAAAGGCAGGCAATATGCAGTGAACGTTCTGGTAATACACAAACATGTCGGTGTTATGCTGTCAGAAGCTCCAGGTGAGCCTGGGGCAGGGCTCACACGGACAGGGACAGCATCATCCAGCAATGCTGGTCAGGAGGCGTCCTGGAACACTGCTGGGGCACTTGTTTCAGATGGCTTTACAAGTTCTAACGCATTACATCCATTTATTCTCAAAGCTACAAGGAAAGATGCAACGTTGGATCTGTAATGAGATACTGCTGCTCCTCTGAAAACATCTCACCGTTTTTGTCAACAGTCATCTATTACATAAGGAATATTATTCTGTGGAAAATATTATGTGCACTGGGCCTAAGACACTGATCATTTGAAGAAAATCTTTTGCAAAGACTTATCCTTTTCCAGTATGAAAATCTCCAATCCTCCATTTAGCTGACAGATTACTGCAGGCACTGTTAATAAATACTGCCCACTGTCAGCTCCCAGCGAGCCCTGAGAAAAACCTGTCACTCCTGACCTGCACAAAACATTAGTTTGATTAGTGCCCTCACGGAAAATTGAAGGAAAATAAGAACTTAAAAGTGAAACCATTTACACTGCCACAGTTTGCTAACACTATCATTGCAGAATCAGATCCACAACTTATGCATCAGAACAACTGATTTTCCTTTGCCAGCTCTCCTGATTCATGCATCAGCTTTGGCTCTGCTCGTTGCCATTTACTGCTGACAGAGAAATGACAGATATTGCAAGAATGACATCAAGGTCCATTGAAGGCCTCTTAGAACAAATTAGGATTAGGAGAACCATGCCTGTGATTGTATTATGCAAAGACAAGATTTTCCAAATAAACAGACTATTCCAAAAAGAGTCTGTGAAAATGTCTCCAAACTGATGAACAACCCAGCTGATTAGTGTGCTTCTGATCAATTAATTAAAACTCAGTCATTTCATAGTCCTGTACATTACCTGATTTAAACATGATTTGCATACAGATCAATGCCAGCTTTACAACTGGCCAGTTTCTCCCCTTGCAGCTTGTCTGTCTTGCTGGACATTTCAGAAAGTGTCTCATGACAGACTACAGTGAGAGTCCAAATGTTACTTCTCCAGAATGATGCTCCAAATGACTTCTGACACATCTTTTTCCACCGGTGGTGAAATTAATTCAGGAGTACAGGAAAATTCCCGACAGTGGCACAACAAAGGATGCACGTATTTATGTATTTACTAAGTGATGTGGGGTACCTAACAATGAAATTGCTTTAAATGACTCAATACAATGTATATAACCTATAGTCCTTGCCATTACTTACTATTGGTAAGTGGAACTTACTATTAGTTCAAGAGTTCACAAATCTTAGACACCTTTCAGTGGTTTGGGACTCTGACAGCTCTATGCTGAAACACTTCTTGGTGCCTAAAACCACCCTAAATCAATGGCACAAGAACTACTTTTCCTGATTGTGCTTTCAGAATCAGACCTCAAGTCCACAAAGAAGATGCCGATTGCCATGGTTTGGACCCTGTCCAAACACCAGACACCCCTGACAGCTGCTCACTTGTTCTCCCCTACCACAGCTGGTGGAAAAGTGGGAAAAAAAACTAACAAAGTGGTCATGAGTTGAGCTAAGGGCCAGGAGAAAGCACTTCAAGGGAAAAACAGGCTCAATTTAGAGTTGCAAAGCGAATTTATTTCTAACAGAGGAGGATAATGAGAA
>VZTX01001911.1:0-25089 GCA_013400915.1 Pardalotus punctatus | reverse complement strand
TTCCTTCCTTCCGCCATTCCCTCCTCCCTTCTTTCTCCCTTTCCTTCTCCTCTCTCCTGTTCCCTCCTCCCTTCCCTTCCATGGTCTGATATTCCCTGTCTGGAAAAGGCTGTAAAAGGCTCTAGATGCCTTTCCTTTTTCCCTCTTCCCTTTTCCAGCTCTCTGCCTGTCTCCTGACTCTCTGGGCCCAGGATTTCCCCTTGTATACCTATTTCTCTTGGTCGTTTCCCTCCCCTTTCCCTTTTTCTTTTCCTTCCCCTCCCAGATCACAGTGGGCTGGAGGAGCTCTGGGACACAGCAGAGAGATTCCTGCATTTCCAGGCAGTCTCAGGCAAGCAGGAGAGGTGGAGGTGTCACTTGGAAAGGTGCTGGGAGTTGGGACCAGCCTCTCAGTGCCTTGCTTGTTGACTGTAATTTTAGTATTGGAACACGATAGGAATGTTAACAAAGTTCCTGGAATCTTCATGGAGAAAGCTGTAAAGGACAGCATCCCTCACAAGGCAACTGAACTGAAATTACAGCTAATTAACCTTTCATTTATTCCCTGATTTATGGTATAACATAAGATTTTGCAGGTGAAAAAAGATGCTTTTTAAATGCATTATGGCTTTCTTAGTTTGGTTATTGTAGATAATCAGGCAAAGCACATTGTTTGAAAATGAAATGTTACCTCATTCTCAAGGAGGATGAGTAAAAGTCATGTGGTAGTTGGGAAGAGATCCCACCCACTTCCCAATTCCTCTCCCTCGAGGTTTGGTTGCTATTATTGTAGGTGCTGTTGCTCTATCCTGATCCTCCCACCTGATAGGAAAGCAGGAACTGCCTGAAATGGTGACATCTGTGTGGTTATGGCCGAGAGTCATAGGGGGAAAGGGGTAGAACCGTCTCCTCACAATTACTTCTGAAAAAAACCACTTCTGAAGGACCTGGAACAAGAAGAGAAAGTTTCCAGCTGATCTGAAATAATGGTGTTACTTCTCATTCCTTGGCCTCTCCGTGCTCTGGTGTTTCTCACACTGGATGTGGCTTTAAAAATACAGCGTAAAAACACAGATTCTCAATCCTCTTCCTCCTTCTTTTCCAGTCTCTGAAATTCCCAGCTGTGTTCCCAGTTTGTCATCCCCTGTGTGTGCCTGTGTTCTGTTATGTGACTCTGGGTCAGTTCCAGTTATAAAAAGTTTAGAAAGTGTTCCTTGGTCTGGATTGAGCTGATTTCCTGGCTTCTGGAGAGCAGCTGGGACACAGCAGACCCTTCCCACCTGGGGAATTTTGCAGTGACATTTTTCACCACAGCAAGGCTGGCGATTGGAAGGAGCAGGGTTTCCAGCAGAAAACTCTGGAAGTGGATGTTCTTTCCTTTCCCAGGCTGACAGCCCCCCTGTTCCTCTTGAAATGTTCATATTTGTGTGGAGGGAAGTAGGGCCTGGTGATTCCAGAGTAGATGACAGTAAACACGGGCAGGGAATAAAGTTGGAATTGCCTTTTCCAGGCAGAGTCCACTGCTAGTTAAACCTGGCAGAGGCAGGGATGCAGGCACTCAGGAATTCCAGTAAAATCCTGGTAGCCTTTTTTGTGTGGTCATGCTGAGCCTGCTGGTCTTGGTTTATCAAAGTTTCCTGGCTTAAGTAATAGTGCTGCAATTCTGGCTTCTTTTTCTTCCCAGTCAGAGTCTCTGTTTTCCTTGGTAACCTCAGAGATATCCTCGTGGTTTTGCATCCCAGGGCTCCCTCCCAGGCTGTTGTTTCAGCTGGTGTCAGCTCATTGCTCAACCTGCACCTCCTGACTGCAGAAATGCTTTGTCAGAGAACTCTTCCCTTCTGGGCCTGACTGAACATCCTCCCTGCTCCTCAGAGTCGTGGCATCTTGGCCAAATTCTCTGTGATCACCCTTTGCCCTTGAGTTGCTGAGTTCCTCTGTGTGTCTTGTGACTCTGGAGCTTTCAGACCCATCCAGTGGCCAGGGGAGCCCTAGAAACTGGACAAAAATGGTGTTTTCTGCTAAGTTCATGACCTGCAGAGAGACACTAAAGGGTCAGCAGGGTGGCTGGAGACAGGGAAAAGAGACAAATAAGGTTTTTGTGTGAGGAATGCAGTCTCCCCATTTTGGCTGTGGGATTATTTCAGCGGCTTTGCTCTGAGCCTGCTGTGGGTTGTGTCCCTTCTCAGGGGCCTTTAGAAGGAACCAAGAGCACCAAACATCAAGCAGGGAAGGGCCTGGCCTGTGCTAAGGGTAGAGCGGAAATCTTTTTTTTTCTTGTCAGACTGGAAAGTTCCTGATTTGAGTTTCAGTCTTGGTCATCGCTGCCTATTTAGACAGGTTCGTGGCCATGCGTGACTGAGCAGAGTACTCATAGTGCAACTGGGTGGAAGAACTGATTCCTTCGGCCAGGCAGAGCATTCCTCTGGCTGCTGTCTGAGGGCAGTCCGAGGGCTTTGCCTCCACAGTTTTTACTGGGAACATCCCCCCAGGACACTGACCACGACCCCAGGGGGTCAGGGTGGTCTGCCTGGGGTTAAGGGCTCTGCCCAGCCCAGCAGAGCATCTGGAGCAGCCACATGTGATTGCTGAGGACTCCTGGGGCTGCCTTCCCCTGTTATCTGCCTGCCCCATGGAGTGGGTGGCCTCTCTGTCACTGCTTTATTGCCTGCTGGAATGCTGATATCTCTGGGCATGGTCCAGCACCTGCTGAGCTGAGCACAACGACTTCAACGTGATCCTCGTGTCCAATCCTATTTAAAGTGTCACAGCCATGTCTGGCCCCCATAGAGACAATTTTCCCTGTTTTATTTCTCCCTTCTGTGCAATTTCCTTGCCCCCCCCTTCCCCCCAAATAAGTTTCAAGGAGGTTTTTCCCAGTTTAAGGGTGCAGGGAAAGCACCTCTGAATCACTTCTCCACCTTGAGGAAGGAGCTGTGGCCAGCTCATCCAGAGGTGACTTTGCAGGGACAACACTCCCCATTCCAGCACTGCCTGGCTGCTCCAACAGAGGACCAAGCCCACCTTGAGCCCCTTGAGCTGCTTTTCAGTATTTCAGCCTTGATGCCAAGGGCCTGGACATGGCTTAGGAGGAAGTTACACCCAGCAGGAAAGGTGTATGGTTTGCTTTTCTGTTGTTGGTGGGATTTGTGGAAGCAGGTAGAGAGGTCAGGCAGACAGGCTTCAAGATGGTGAAGAAGAAGGTTTTATTTACATGAAGTTCTTTTTATACACAGTAATAAACAAGTGTCTATTGGCCAAAGACAATCCACCCCCAAAGACCTATTGGTTATGGCTCGTACACCTCTAACACAAAACACAGAGATTAAGAAAGTACAGTTTATCTATATTCTCCATGAGAGAGAAAGGAGAATCCTAAAACACTGCAACTACAAAGGTGGATGTGGGTGTGGAACCTGTGGAGTTGTGGCTGCCCCTCTGCATGAACCACACGGGTGTTTTCAGTGTCCCTTCCCAGCACAGCACAGCAGGAACCAGCTTCTCCCGGAGAAAACTCTCCCTGTGCCTCACCTCTGCTGAGAACATCCTTCTACATCGATTTAATCCCTTCACTTCCTCTGAATAAGCCCTGGAATGAGTTCCTGGAGAGACCTGCTCAGCAGTTTGGGGGTGCCCCCCGCCCATCCTGCCCGACAGAGATCAGCCATGGGCCACTGCTTGCTTGTTTTTGTGGTGTTTTATCAGGCTGCTGCATGTCCTTTAACTGCCAGCTCCTTGTAAAAGCTTGTTTCTTCTCCTCATGCTTGAAAGCATTTGCTGCCAGTCCCTTTTTGGGTGGCTGAGTATAAAAGCAGCCTCCTCTGGAAGGTTTAGTGTCTGCTCGAAGTCAGTGCTGCACTAAATCCATGGAACAGCTTTGTGCATCCTCACAAAATTAACTGGTGGCCTCAGGGGGGACAGACCTGTTTAAGGTTGGTCTCTTTGATTCCCAAATGAAACTTTTTAAAAAAGACAACATTTCACCCGTGTATCCCACTCAGAATGAAAGCTGCCTGGTCATCCATGAGGGCTTGAACACTCACCAGTGTTTTCCAGGGGAATTCATACTAGGATGGAGGTGATTTTTGGGTATATTGAGAAATTTCCCTGTATTTGTTGACTTTAGATGGGTGGTTCTATTTGCAATTTTTGTACAGTATTTGAAGAAAAAGTTCAATACAACAGAAACAGGGGACAGGAATGGTCCCCACCCCCCCTGGTTTTAACACTCTGTAAATCTCAGAGGGGAAAAAAAAGGTGGATGGCACCACGGGAAGATTGGGACAGTAGAGCAAATGTTGTGGATTGTGGCCTGTGGTGGAATGTCAACATCAAAATTATTGTGGCTTTTGCAGCTTGGCAAATCCATGTTGTGAAAGCTCCTGTACGTGCACCTGGTGCACAGGCTGCTTTTGGAATCACAGACAGTGGAATCAATCTGGAAATTAGTTTTAAAAGGGCTGATACATCCAAGTAAATTCACCAGATCCTGCTTCTGGCCATGCTGACAGAATTACTGTGTTATTAACATTGTTCTTCCTCACTCTCTTGGCCCTAAGTGTATTTTTACAAGGCTTGTAAAAGAAATAAAAATAAATTTAAGGGTATTCTGGGCAAATTAGAGAACTGTAATCTCCTACAGCATTTTCTTTGGACTGTGTGTAAAAATACTCCAGAGAGGAAAAAATCCTGTATCACAACTTAGAAAAAATCCATGTCAAAAGAGGCTTTTATATTCCTTGTCTACAAAATCCTGTAGTACAAACTGCTACAGATTATTCTGTGTTTGGGACTTTCTTTTCCCTGCATCAGAACAGCTTCGTGTTCAGTCTCCAAAGCAAATTTCCCAGCAGAACTTCAAACATCCTTTGTCTCTCTCCCTTTGGAGAGTGTTTCCAGGAACCAGCAGCTCTGTGTACCCCACTCATTTGCATTCTGTGCTGTAAGTACCCAGTGAAAACTTGTTGCCTAAATCCCGGGATTTCCACTTGGAAAAATTCAGGCTCCTAAAAGAAACAAACCGAAAAGTTTGTGCTGAGTGCTTTGCCCAAGGAGCTACGAGAAGGAGTTTTCAGTTTAACCCCCAGAGCAAGTGGAGCCCAGATGTTTTTAGTAAACAGCTTTCAAAACTCACAGTTGAGACCAGTATCAAATTTCCAGACACATGATCAACCTTGGAGCCAAGTTTAGAGTTGCTTTTGTGTTTACATAAAGTCCGAAAGCTGAATGACACTGAAGTTTGTGGATGGAGTGCAGATTCTCCATAACAAATATTTGACTGGATGCAATTTCTTATTTACAGGACTTTGAGCTTTGGGGGGGAAAAAAAATTACTGTAATTTTGTTGATTTTACATTTGAGGCATATTCAGCACTTTCTTGCTCACTGGAATTGGAACAGTTGTTCATTTTTAACTGGGATCTGTTATCATTCTGGCCATTAAAACAGCACAGCAAAATCAAGCCTTTTAAAGCTAGAGGTGAACCATTTCTACAGGTGAGAAATTAAACTTTGTACATTCCTGAGCATTCTGACTCTGCTCACACCAAGGCAGCCCTCTCACTGAATGTCTAACTCCATGCCTAAGCCACATGCCAAGGTTTTTGCTCAGGGACTGTATCAGCAAAAATCTGTCTCAGAATTTACTTTGGGTGAATACTGTCCAGTATTTGTTTGGGAGTCCTGTTTTCAGCCCATTTGGAAAGGTCATGCACGAGAAGAGCATAGGGAGAGTCAGGATAAATTATATTAAAGTGGGTGTCGGAGTCATGGAAACTTTCCCTTGGGGTATATCTTGATCTCTGACTCAATAACCTTCTGTATCATATGCAGACACTCACCAAAGAAGCTCTGATTATTTTTGCATGCTCAAAGCTCAGCTTTACTACCCCTAAATTGGTGGATTTTGGGGTCTGTGCCCTGTATACAGTAGCTAAGCTGTAAACAAGAGAGCTTGCTCCATTGTTCCTGATGGGATATCATCCAAGGGAAAACAGGGGTTGTCTTCAACAATTTGGAGCTTGTGTGGGCAGACAATACACTGATTTTGCCTGTGGGCAGCATGAACGTGCCTCTACTTCAGCCCAAGAAAGCAGCTGAGAGGGACATGAATTAAAAATCCACACACGCTGCCAAGAGGATGGGGCAGGCCCTGGGCAGCTGGGAGTGTTGTGGGGGTAAAAAAGGTACTAAAATAAGGAAAGAATTTCTGCCTAAACAGTAAAGAATTCCTTCCTGAAGAACTTTTCAGGCATTCTTGGGAAGAAGCCTGCTAAAAGCATCCACCTCACCCAGGCTGGGCTTCCCATCAAGTGACATTTAGGAAGAAATTCTTCCCTGTGAGGGTGGTGAAGCCCTGGCACCGCTTTCCAGAGAAACTGTGGCTGCCCCTGGATCCCTGGAAGTGTCCAAGGCCAGGCTGGACAGGGCTTGGAGTCACCTGGGCTAGTGGGAGGTGTCCCTGCCCATGGCAGGGGTGGAACAGAATAATATTTAAGGTCCCTTCCAACTCAAATCGTTCTGGGATTTTATTTTAAATGCATTTTCATGAAGAGCAGCATAAGCTAAAAGGAGGCCTGAACCAAGCCATGAGGAGAAAGTACGAAGTTAAGTCAGAATTAAGACCGCAGTTTGAGACAGGAAATATCTGGGTATGGCTGAACCTAATTTTCTGTAAGAGCAGAGTGGTGAATTCTTCACCTTGGTCACCAAGACATGACCCCAATGGCTGTGCAACCCCGTGTTTCCTCTCATGCCCATGAAAATCTGCTGTCATCAAACACAATGTGCATTGAGCAACTCCAGAAAGCAGAATTTGGGACTTCCCTAATCCTATTGACGTGCTATCACGGGTGGTACAGAGTGTCCAAGCTGCAGAGGAAATATTCCTGTTACAAACTTTGCAATTATGTTGGTTTGTTTGATGTTCCTGCTGTGAAGAATCTCCACTGTGAACACAGGAATAAAGAAAAAAAAAAGTAAAGAAGTGTCTGCCCAGCAGCTACATCTTTTTTTTTTTTTTTTACATAAGCATTTATGTGGGAGGAGAACAGGCGATTTGAAATGTACCTGGCAGCCTGGTGAAGCATAGGTATGACCCACGTTATCTTATAGATCTTAATTACTTGTGATGGTTAACCGACGGGAGCAGCAGAAAACCCTGAAACAAAGGGAGGCCGAGGCTCCCTGTTCCCTCCAGGGCGTTTGGAGTGTCTGGAAAAGTGCTCTGGTGCTGCCCTTTACCCACACACAGCACTTGTGCAGTCACGCGTGGGACATCCCACAGTGCCGGGAAGGGTCAAAGAGCTGATGAAAACGTTTAGAAAGAACTGGTGAGAGGAAAAAAAATATTTAATCCGAGTTTATGGTCTCAGTACATAAAGGAAAAAATATTTAATCCGAGTTTATGGTCTCAGTACATACAGGAAAAATGATTTAATCCGAATTTACAAGCTCAGTAAATTGTGTTTCTGATAGATTTCAGCAGGAACATTGCCTTGGGGAAAGCCAGGGTTAAACGTTAGCTTGGGAAAAGGCAGGATTTTGGGAGTTTAATGATATGGGATGATTTGTTTAAGCAGGAGGTTTCCAGCCACTTGTAACTTATTTAAAACATTTCTGCTTTATTTCAGAAGGCAGAAAGTAAAATACTCCAATGTTTGTTTTAAATTAATAAACGAACTGAATGACTGAAGAACCCGATGTTTATTGAAAATAAATGATGTCACACACTGAGCGACTGGGCCAGCACTAAAAACAGCTGAAATACTCATCCCATTATCAGGAGGCTCAGGTTTTGACATTTGGCCTTCAGCTTCTGGATTTAACTTGGATTTTAGGAACTTCCCTCTCGGCGAGCGCGGTCAGGCACCGGCGCAAACCGCCCGGGGCAGCGGCGTTGCCCCCGTCCCCGGACGGATGCAGGATGTAGGATGTGGGATGTGGGACACGTTTGTCGGCAGGCTTGGCAGAGCTCAGGGGGGAATGGCCGAACTCGGGGATTTTGGGGGATTTTCCAACGCGAGCCATTCCGTGATGGACAGCGCGCGGCGGGAAAGGGGCACGCGCGGGCCCCGCCCCTCGGTGGGCGTGGCCTGGGCGGGTGCTGAGTCACGCCGGGCCAGCAGAAGCGCGCCGGGACGCCCCGCCCCTTTTGGGGGCGTGGCCTGGCGCGCAGCTATATAAAGGGCGCCTCGACGGGCGGGCGGGCCTCAGAGCGCGTCGGCGGCGGAGCGAAGCGGGTTCCTGCGTCAACAGTGCTTGGACGGAACCGGCCGCGCTCGGGCCCGCCGCGCCCCCCATCACCACCGCCCGCACATTCACCGTAATACCCACCGGAGCACCCCAACCATGGCAGCGCCCCCCTCTCAGGTGCGCCAGAACTACCACCAGGACTGCGAGGCCGCCGTCAACCGCCAGATCAACCTGGAGCTCTACGCGTCCTACGTGTACCTCAGCATGGTGAGGGCCGCGGGGGCAGTGGGCGCGGCGGGGTGAGGGAAGGGTCCTGCGAGGGATAAAGGGGCTGCACGAGGGCCTGGCCCGGCGGGGGGTTCCTGGGTGCCGGGCGGTGCCTGCGGGCCCAGCTCCTCCTCCTCCTTTTTCTCCACCTCCTCCTCCCCCTTCCGCCACCAGACCCGTCTGGGCCGTCCCCTGGGTATAGGTGAGGTCCTTTTATCTCGGCTGCTCCGCGGGCCCCGCGGCCGTTGCCCTTGGCGGCCCCGTTATCAGCCCCGCTCAGCGCCTTGCTGCCGGCTCTGCCCTTGGGGCCGGGCTGGGTAGCGGGAGGTGCCTCATGAGGAGCTTGGCAGTTTTCCCGCAATCGTGCTTGCCTCCCAGGCACGGGTTTTTCTCCAGGAATCGTTAGGAATCTGTGGTTTCCTTGGACCCTCTGTTTACATGTCTCCTTTGGCCCGAGGCGCACGTTTTAGCCATTCCCTGACCTCTGTGCCGCAATCCTGGAGCTTTGGGCGTGCAGGGACATTGAGACTTCCTGGTGACACTGTGCTGTGTCGTGGCACGTATTTTCCAGCTTTTTTTTCTACGATGGTTTGTTTCTGAGCCCTGTTTTGAGTCTATGCTGGTGGGTGATAGTGGTGTACAGGTACCAGTCTCTTACATTGAACCTCCAGGCCGCTGGTTTAGGAGGAGAGAATTCTGTAGTAGCTTGGTAAATAATTGGCAGTTGATACAGAACTTTCCATTGATTCCTACTAACGGCTCTGAGGAATAAACGGCCTGTGTGATGGCTTCTAACTGCTTTGGGGTTTGTTTTTTTTTTGGCTTTGAAAAATGTGTTTACTGTTGAATTCATATTTTAGTTACATTTGTCTTTTATATTTTGAATGAAATTTTTCTTCCTTAAAAATAGTAGGCATATTCCTTAGTCTAATTCCTAGAAAGTCTAGAGAAGTAAGAGGGCTTTATTGCAGAAGTACCTAAAAGTTCTTGGCTTACCCTTACCTGGTGTTGCAAGTCATGACCCTGATATGTGATCATTGTAAACAAGCTTGAGCAAACAAAGGGAAGATTTCTCCTTGAAAAAGGCTTTTCAAGGCTGCAGTTTAATGGTGCTCAGAACAGGTATCTGTGGAGTGTGAAGGTGTTTTGTTTTTTTTATCTTCAGAGCTGAGCCAAGGACACAGATGCCATTTATTTGTGCCCTTGGTAGGGATACAGGTTAAAATTTAATCCTGTCTGGAAAAATTGAATTTTTTTACTGCCTTGCTGGGCTGGACTTGGACTGCAGCCATCCTGAAGCAGGGCTTTTGAGCCTGTAAACTCTTTCTTTTTCAGTCCTACTATTTTGACCGGGATGATGTGGCCCTGAAAAACTTTGCCAAGTACTTCCTGCATCAGTCCCATGAGGAGCGGGAGCACGCTGAGAAGCTGATGAAGCTGCAGAACCAGAGGGGTGGGCGCATCTTCCTGCAGGACATCAAGGTCAGTGGTGGATCTGGGGACTGTCCCCACACTGGAAGGGGATGAATATCCCTGTGGGGAGCAGCAGCTGGCACTGGAGAGGCTCAGTAGGTTGAGATGTGTAGTAATTTGATAATTGGTGCTGATGGACACATAAAAAGTACTTCTAGTATAAGGAGGGTGCTGAGCTGTAGGCAGAACCAGAAGGCAAATGGTTCATCAGTATCATTAAATTTAACAGCAGAGGTGCTCTGTGCCCTGTTTTGAGAAGTGGGACTTTGAGGCTTCACTCAGTTCTGTTCCGAGGGTGCACTTCAAATTTTTGACTTTGCATAAACAAGCTGTGAGAGTGGTCTAAAGACTCCACACCCTACTGGTCTGTGGGTTCTCACAGAAAACGTGTCCTGTGTTTTCCCCTGCCAGAAACCAGACCGTGATGACTGGGAGAATGGCCTGACTGCCATGGAGTGTGCCCTGCACCTGGAGAAAAACGTGAACCAATCACTGCTAGAACTGCACAAATTGGCAACCGAAAAGAACGACCCACACGTAAGTGGATGCTGAAAACCAACGTGGCTGTCCAAGGATGTGTCTTAGTTGTGTGGGTTTAGAGGTCAGCTGTGTGTTCCTGATGTTGTTAAAGTTGAAAAACAAGTGTGAACCAGGGGTGCAGCCCTTCCAAAGCCCTTTGGTGGGCTTATTGCTGTCCTTGCAGGAGTATTTTTAAGGTGGCAAGGACCTGCTTTATTCCTTCTGAAGTGTCTGTGAACAGTCTCTATGGAGACTGTTTCTGAGGGGGTTGAGTTCCATTTTTTTAAGGCTTTTTGTCACAAGGCTTTTTTGCCACAAAATTATGGAGTTGCTTCGGAATATTAAAAGCCCTCATGTTTCAGAATAGTGTCTGAAAACACAGAATTCTTCACAGATGGAAGTTTTTGGCAAGGCTGGTTTGAAGTTGCTTAATATCAAGAAGGGATTAATACTTGTGAGAATCCATGCACTCTTGGGAGTGTCCTGCCTAAGTTACAGGGATTTTTGAAAACAAAACCAGAGGTGTAAATCCTCACTACTGTGAGTGTGCTGTGCAGTGGGGGAGTCTAAATCTGTTCAGGAGCTTGGCTAATGCTTCCTGCAGTGAGGAAGAGGAGAGGCTTCCTGAGCTGCTTGGCTCTGCAGGGTTCTGGAGCAAGTGAGCCTGTGTTAGCCTGGTTCACTTTGATCTTGTTCTGAAACAAAACTAGAGGCTGCTTCCTCTCCTTTCCCTAGCGAGCCTTGGTAGGATTTCAGGTCTGATTTTAAACCTCTGGTCTCCCTTTCAGTTGTGTGACTTCATTGAGACCCATTACCTGGATGAGCAGGTGAAAGCCATCAAGGAGCTGGGAGACCATGTGACCAACCTGCGGAAGATGGGGGCCCCCAAGTACGGCATGGCAGAGTATCTCTTCGACAAGCACACCCTCGGGGACTCTGACAATAACAGCTGAAGCCTTGCCAAGAGCCATGCTGTGGGTTTCAGTGGGACTCCTACTTACTGTCCAGCCGTGCATGCAGCTTCAGCTACCTAGATAAACAGTTCCATACTCTGTACCAAATATCCCCCCTCTCTCTTTGTGTTTTATGTACTGCCCTCCAGCCAATAAAGTGACTTGGTTCCAGCTGGCTTTTCCTGTTTAGTTTGGAGGGAGAGCAGGCAGCTGTAGTGAAGGCAGTGGGAGGTCAACTTGTCGTGTGGCATTGGGGGATTTGCAGCTGATGCTGAAGGCAGAAGTAGGAAAACCTCTGTGGTTTCTTTAAATTCCTTGCAGGGAACTAAAATAAGGAAGTGAAACCAAGGTCCTAGGCTTGAGCCTCATGTTTATTTTCTGAGTGGCGTCTGCTGCCCTCCAGCTTTCTCTGAGCACTGTCAAATCCGTGCTGGGGGGATGTGGAACTTAAGAAGGAAGCAATGTGCTGGGCAGATGCTGTAGCTGCCTGTGCTGGTTGGTTGGCCCTTACCCTGCCTTATTCCATACTTTCCCAGTACTGGAAAACACCAGCCAGACAGGGCAGCAAGAAGCACTGTGGGTCTGCATCACACGTGATGTGACTCGCTTCAGTCCCTTACTTTCCCTGGGGTCTCTTGTTAGGAGTGCAAGTCCTGCCTGAGACTTGGAAGCTCAAGTTCTCATTCTTGCTGTGAGGAGGAGGGAAGTATCCACATTAACTGTGCTCCTGTTCAGGGCTACACCTGCCTGGTTAGGCTGGTTCCTTAGCACTCCAAGTCTTGTTCTTTTGCTATAAATTGGGATTTTTAGTGCTTTTGCTCTTGTAACATGAGTTGTGCCTGCTACTGTAGCTGAGGCCAGGAGCAGTGTGTCCTTAGTGCCGGTTTTAGCCCAGACTGGGCTCTAGCTGCATGTCCAGCACAGTGCCAGGAGTGAGGATAAGGCACGTATGTATCCCATGGAGTCTCCTTTAGCTGTACTGATCCATCTGCTCCTCCCCTGGGCTTTCACTGGCCTCCAGGATCACCTCCATCAGCCCCACATAGTCGCCCTCAGCTAGGGAGATGCCAGAGTCGTTGGGGGATGGACTCTCTGCTCTCCTGGGCTCTTTAGGAGCAGGGGGGTTAGTGCTTCCATTCCCAGTGTCTCTCATGTTCCTGGAAACCTCTGGATGCTGGTCTGGAGCGCTGGCTGCATCTTCCAAACTCAGGCTGCGAGCCTCAGGGCCCAGGTTGCCCTTGTGGGACCTCTCCAGCACTGGAGAGGTGACAGGAGTGAAGGAGAAGCAGAGGGAGGCGCTGCCTCCAGGGGTTTTGTTACTGGGGGTGTGAAAGGCACTGGAATGCTCTGAATTGGGAATGGCTGAGGTTGTGCTCTCTAGGTTTAGCCAGGGTGGGTGAGAGGCTCTGGAGCTCTTCAGACTCTTGAAGCTGCCTTGCTTCTCATGCTCAGGGGACTCAGCCAGGAAGGGGAATTTTGGGCTATTGGATGCTGTGGACCGCGCTCCCGGGCTTCCTGTGGTGGCAGCTTCCCTGGAGCTGCTCTTTCCTTCTTCTACTGTCACTGCCATGGGGTCAGGACCTTTGCTCCTCTCCGTGGGCCAAACGAAGGTTTCCTTTGCAGCAGAGCCCAGGGAGCTCTGGCTCTTGTCCACATCGCTGGCCCTGGAAGGGGAGGCATTGACGATGACATCGCGAAGGGAAGTGGAGCACGCGGCGATGCTGGAGAGCGCCGGCGGCTTCTTGCGCCCTTGGCGTCGGGAAGGGAAGATCATGGGGATGGAGCTGATGGGTGTCTGTGGAGCACTGTAGAAACCAGGCCTCTCATAAAAGGGGGTGGACATGAAGGTGTCAAGTTCCCTCAGTTTTCCCTCTTCACTGTCCCACTGCTCCTGGGAGTCTCCCCTTGGCTGATTGATGCCACAGGGGCTTCCAGCCTTCCCCATGTCCTGGTAGGTGTAATGGGAGAAGGGCGATGCGGGATCCCCTCGTCGGCGCAGCAGGTTCATCCGTGAAGAGGACCTGGAGAAGCTCGGAGACTGGACACCCAGCAGGCGGCCCAGGTGTCCCAGCAAGGGAGTGGAGTGGTTGGCTTCCTCATTCTCTTTAATCTGCTCCAGGGGCTGGAACTCCATCTCTTCCTTCTGCATGCTGGGAAAGGCAAAGTGGGCTGTTATGCAGGGACAGAGGGAGGGGGGATCTCCTGGAGAGGCTGGCAGCACTAGGAATGCTGCTGCCAGTGGCAAGCCTCTCCCTGTATTGTCATTAGGTATTAGCCCCCCCAAAACACGGATGCTCATTGCACAGGTGGGTGGGGAAAAGAGGTCACAATGATCCTTTTCCATGGGAGGATGCCGGCTGTTGTGGATGAGCCTAAAAGCTCCTCAAGGGTTATATCCTGTACAAGACCTGATCCAGGTGTTGTGACACTGTGTCCCTGCACTCACCTGATGTCAAAAGTGGAGCCCAGGAAGGAGGGGCGCTTGTACTCTGCAGTGGCTGCGGTGTAGGGAGGCTGGGGATCCGGCTCATTCCAGTACAGGTCCTTCTCCAGGATGGGTAAATCCTGGTGCATCTCATCTACTGCCATGAGGGAGACCTGTGGGGGACAGCAGGAATGTCACACGGGGTGAACACCTCTTGTGTGTTGGAATGCAGGGCTGGAGGAAGGGGTGCAGCACGGAAGCTGGGCAAGTGGCTGGGGTTGCTGTGGTTTCCTGTCATTTGGGTTGTTTCTCACACACAGATTTGATTAATTGGAATGAAAATGATGCTGGATGAGACAGGAAAGCAACAGGCTCACTAGGACAGAATGGCTGGAGGTGTGGAGTTATTGCATGGCAGAAAGCAGAGGAGGTAGTTTTAGATGGACACAGCATGGGAAAGGCAAGGAGAGGCAGGAATGATGTGTCATTCAAGGGCAGCTGAGGCCTGAAACACACAACCTGGATCCATCCCATATGCCAGAGCATGGACTGAAGTTGCAGTTTGGCCTCTGTGTACAAAGATATGCCAAAAGCCCCAAACTCCCTGGTGTGGACTGGGGGGATCTCTCCCATCACAGGCAGTGAGGTGGGGGCAGAGGAGTCACAAGAGAATTTGGCCACTGCACAGGTAGGGCTGGCTAAACCCCCTGGAGCAATCCTGCCTCGGTGTTCTTCTGTAGGTGAGGCTCAGCTGGGGGAATCTTCCTCCCCTTTACCTGCAAGTTCCTGTCGATGAGCCAGTTGGTTTCAAAGTCGTCATCATCCTCCCCAAAAGGGTTGATGAGTTGCTCGGCCACCTGCATGCAGAGTACACCCAGCCCAGGTTACCACTGTCATCCCTGCCCCTTTCCCGGCAGGGAGAAGTCAGGTGTGATGTCCCTTGAATTCCAAGCCTTGTTTTACCTCCCAGAAGGGGGTGGGTTAAAAGTGGAGGCATCCCAGGGGCTGGGAGACAATTGAATCCGTAATAACTCCCCCCTGCTCCCACACTCCTCCTGCAACTGCAGCCTCTTTTCCCCAAACTAACCAGGACCAAAGCTTAGGAAAGGTGCAGCTGGTGTCCAGAATGAGACACTTGGAAAATCAGAAAGTCCTGGCACTTCCCTCAGCCCCTCTTGGCTTCCCATTGCTGCCCACAGATCAAAGAACACAGCTGGGTTCCTGGCGAGCTCACACTGGGAAAAACCCTTGGTTGGGCCGGATTCCAGCTCCAGCCATGTTTTCTTGGACTTACCTTTAACCAGCCAGCATAGAAGAAGAATTGCAAAAACGTAAAGACGGGCACAAAGAGATCCAGCTCATGGCCAGGATATGCTTTCTCTGGATCCAGGAACTGCCTCCCGATCAGACAGGCCAGGAAGAAGCTGTAAACAGCCACGGTCACCACCTGGGAAGGATGCCAAGGGACACACCAGGGCAGCGTGAGTTCCCAGCATCTCCCTTCAGTTCCACCCCACACAGCTCCAAAGGGAGGCTCTGTAGCCTCTGGAAAGCCTTGGATTCAGATGTGACAGGCTTAATGCAAGAGGTTGCATTTCCCTGCAGAAAGCTACCGATATTCCCTTTTTCCTTCAGCTTTTACGTACGCTGTGTGCCATTCCATGCTGTCCCTGCAATGACATCTGTGCAGGTGTCACAGGCCAGTGGCAGCAGCAAGCACGTGACATCCTGGATGGGCTGGAAGCAGTCTCGTGGCTCAGTCCGTGCTGGCAGGCTGCTTCCAAGTCCGGGAAGGGAACCCTGGCATTGCTATTCCTTCCTTCCTGTGCCTCACACTGAGCATTTTTTAATATTTGCCTGCTTGGATTTCAGGCTGTACTGAGCTTTGTGCTTTTCCCTCTCATGACAGGACTGGAGAGTTCCCGTTTTCAAGTTAAAAGCAACCAAGACTCTCACGTGTTCCCTTGATACAAACAAGGGGGTTCAAAACAGGAATACGCTTTCCCAAGGCGTTCCCTGTTAACCTCCAGTGCTGCCAGAGCAGCAGCTCCTGTTTCATGGTGAAGGGCATCCATGTTATCTGAGCAGCTGGATTGTAGGAGACAAAGGAGCAAGGTGGTGCCAAGGTGTCTGTCTGGGCTGTTAAACAGCTGAGTACCTGCCTGGCACAGCCTTCCTGGGATCTGTGATCCCTGCAAGGCGGTGCAGGGAGTGGGTCTGTGTTTTCCATGGATCTGTGTGGATTTGTTACCCCAACAGAGGTTATTTCTGGAGAGGTGGATGTGTCTGAGTTAGGGAAAGGAGGCTGGGCTGGGCATGTGCTAAGCTACCTATGGAAGGAAGATGAAGTGTGCAGGTGGGAATGAGGGATTCAAGAGTATCCTGCATTTTCCATGGGTGGGTCAGGTATGGAGCACTTCTGCAAAGACAGACTGAGAGAGCTAGGGTTGTTCATCCTGGAGATAAGAAGGTTTTGGGGAGGCTGTGGCCTTCCAATACCTTAAGGGAGCTTGGAAAGGAGGGAGACTTTTTACACAGGCACAAGGGACAGTGGTTTTAAACTGACAGAGGGCAGGTTTAGATTAGATATGAGGAAGGAATTCTTTACTAAGAGGGTGGTGAGGCCCTGGCATAGGTTTTCCAGAGAAGCTGTGGCTGCCCCAGCCCTGGAAGTGTCCAAGGCCAGGTTGGACAGGGCTTGGAGCAGCCTGGGATAGCGGAAGGTGTCCCTGCCCATGACAGGGAGTGGAACTTTCAACCCAAACCATTCCAGGATTCCAGGTGTGGCTGTAAATGGGGATGTGCACAGGCAGTGCTGGAGCAGTAGGAGTGGGGATCCCCATCTCACCTGGGTGTAGACCAGGGGGATGCTGATCCAGTCGTATCCATAGAGTCTCCCGCACTGGCTGCGCAATGTGTTGAGCTCCTGCAGCAGGGAAAAGGAACAGCCTGTCAGGATAACTTCCCATCTCCTTGCAGGGCATGCAGAGCCTCTCTGGCACCACTGTCCTTCATTGCTCCAGCCCTTTCCCTTCTGCTGACTTGGGAAGAGGGGTTAGGTCTCAGCCTTGGAGGAATTCCTTGCTGCCTGTGTGNCGCAAGGTGTTGAGCTCCTGCAGCAGGGAAAAGGAACGACCTGTCAGGATAACTTCCCATCTCCTTGCAGGGGATGCAGAGCCTCTCTGGCACCACTGTCCTTCATTGCTCCAGCCCTTGCCCTTCTGCTGATACCTCCTTTGGAAGAGGGGTTCAGTCTCAGCCTTGGAGGAATTCCTTGCTGCCTGTGTGTCTCCCCCTGAGCCCAAGATCCCTTCCTAGCTCACTGCACAGCAGTTTCCTTTCACAAAATGAGCAGCCAACAGGCCAGGCAAAGAATGCCCTCAGGAGCACCCATTTCTCTCTCCTGTCTAGAGATAAATATCCCAGAGGGAGATTTCTCTCTCTCTGGGCAGATGAATCCCCCTCCAGGCAACAGAAAGCATGTGACTTTCTCTGCACATGAATACCAAGAAGGATGAGCTGCTCCAGAGCCTTTTTCTCTGCAGCTGGGCAGGGATTGTTGCCAGGTCTTGCCTGTGGAGCATGGCCTGTTGCCCAAAACTATCTAAGAGTTTTTAATAGCAAAGTTTTCTACAGAACCTTAGTTGCTGAGGATGTTTATGAACTCTTCCAGTCTCTTCCAGGTATGTGCTTCCTTGTGGCTTTCCTGCTGGATCCTAGAAACCTCCACTGGCATTGGCTGCCCTGGAGTGTGTCAAGGAGCTGCAACACAGGTGTCTCCCACTCCCCAGGATCTCAGACAGTTGTCTGTAACCTCTGTCACTCACATTCAGGATGCCTTGGAGCAGCACGCTGTCCCGGATCCTCCCGTCATTCCTCGCCTTCACAGCCAGGTTAGAGAACCACACACAGGGGATCCAAAACTTGTTGTGAGGGGAATTCAAGCTCTCAAACTTCTTGTGCTCTTCTGGTGTCATGAGGCCTGGGTAGGAAAGAGAAGATGGGAAAGGGGTGGACATAGAGGGCAGGAAGGAACTGATCTGGTCTGAAATTAAAACATCTGAATTTCAGGTGGGTGACTTAGCTCTCCTTAGAAATTACAGGAAAGACTCAGATCTTTGGGAGACACACAAAAGAAGTCTCCTTGTTAAAACATTGAGTCATAAAGGTGGGATAATGGGATTTCACTTTGGATGTCTGCAGCACATCAGATCAGAGTCAGCAGGGAGATAAAGCCCTGCTGAGGTGTCTGTAAACACTTGTTGAGAAGGGGATAATTTGTGTCCCTGAAATGCCTTTTCTTTTTAGGCCAGCACTGTCATGTCTCTGTGGATTGCCAAGGGAACCCAGATGAGTGAGCAGACTGGGAACTGCTGCACCTTCCAAGAAAATTCAGGGAGCCCAGCAGTTAAGCTCGAAGACCTGGGCCTCAAATTCCCACCTGCCCTGAGGCAGCAGCACTACCCCCTTTCCACAGAGCCTTTCCCAAGGCTGTCTGCCCCTAGAGGAGCAGCAAGGAGCAGGACTGACCTGCCCTCACGACGTGCTCCATGCTGGGGAAGCGCTTGTAGACAGCGGTGCTGACGGAGCGCAGGATCAGCACGCTGACCAGGTTGCTGTAGCGCATCAGGGTGCGGCGCAGGAGCCTCCCATACTCGTCCTCCCCATCCACGTTGCAGGACACCAGGGTCATGATCCGGTCTGGCCATGGGATGCTCTCATACTGGGCCCACCAGCGGGACACCACCAGGGCCACGTAAAAACCTAGAGGGGAGCTGAGCGAGTCAAGCATCCAAAAAGAGCTTCCTCCTCCCATTCCATCTTTCTCTTCTGCTCATACAGGGATGGGTGCAGGAATGTCTGGAGGAGAATTCAGTCCTCCATGCTAAAAGGAGTTTGGATTTCATACTTTGCTTGATAGAATCACAGGATAATTTAGGTGAGAAAGGATCTTAAAGATCATCTTGTTCCAACCCCGTGCCATGGACAGGGACACCTTTCACCATCCCAGGCTGTTCAGAGCTCCATCCAGCCTGGCCTTTAAAATTTCCAGACATGAGGCAGCCACAAGTTCCCTGGGTGTATGTGGTGCCACCTGGAGTTGACAGAACCCAGAGTATGCAGTGCCAGCCGTGTGCTGGGGGACACTCACAGCTGTGACATGAAATGAAATATTCCATCTGAGGAGTTTTCCAAAGGAGAAGAGGGAGGGATCTGCTCAGCAAATCCTGCCTGCCTGCAGAGCTCTACCAAACCAGGGAGAAGAAGTGCTGTCCCATTCCCCTCCTTGTCAGATCCCAGACAGCTGCTTACCCAGCACGAAGGACACAGGGATTAGCTCGGCATAGCTGTTGCAGTACAGTGCCAGCTTCTCGAACATCAGCCTCTGGCTCTCACTCAGGATCAGCCTAAAACGGCAAACAGAAGCAGTTCTCCCTTCTCTCCCTTCTCCCCTCCCCTTTCCTCCTGTGAACAGAGTCTGGCGAGTGCCTGTCCAGCAGGATCTCTGCCCCAGTCCCATGCTTCTCCCTTGTCCTGCTCCAGGCCACGCTGTGCTGCTGTTGGGCTGGGAAGGTGCTCACCTGTAGATAAGACTGATGGTGAAGTAGAGCGAGATGAAGATCAGGAACTCGGAATAGAGCAGTTTGTAGATGCTGCCTTTCCACTGGAGCAGGAGCTGGGAGAAGGTGCCCAGGCGGGCGTCAGCCACGCGGTTGGTGTAGGTCACTGTCATCACAGCTCCTGTGCAGGCACAGACAAGCAGGGCTTGGAGCTTGAGCAGCAGGAGGACATAGGGACATCCCAAGTGTCCCACCAAGCAAGATGGAAAGGAAGGAGTGAAAGGAATAAGGGAGTGTCTTTACAAACAAATGGCTGGTAAAGATAAGACCTGAGTCTGCTGGTAAGATAACTTTGATACTGAGAGATAGAAGAAACAATAGGTAGGATTTCCATAGGAATTTCCCTAGTTAGATTTACCCGAAACTGTGTTAATAAACTACAAGAACAGAGACACCAGAATAAGAAGAAAAGGGGGATGTGTATTGGGGATGTCTGTATTAGGGGGGATGTATATTAATTAGGCGTTCCAGGAAATCTGTACCTCTCGAGTACCTCAGCCAATGGGGAAAAGAGAGAGGGAACCTGCGGTCGGGAATTCGGATAAAAGAGGCTGCGTCCTCTGTCAATCTGAGAGACCCCATGGGAAATGCCCATGACCTCTCCCTTTATTCATGAATAAAGCTACAGGACTCCTCTGTCTCCTTTTTGGACACACACCTCTGGTGTTTGTGGATTAATTTTCCTGACAGGAGAAAACAAGGAGCTGAGATCAAAAGTCAGGTAAGACGAAGGCAGTGGCACAGAGAACCAGGAGGAAATCTGTGGCAGGCAATTAATGTGAGTTTCAAATGTTTTCTCTGTCCTTGAGCTGCGCCAGAACTGGTTACAGTGATAAAGGATGTATTTTCTGGTGGATCCTTTGTTTTTAGTGTTTGATTGTCAGCATTCAAGTGGAGCTGGCTGGTTGGAGAGGACAGAGCCCATGTGCTGCCCCCTTCCACAAAACACTTGTGTAAGATTAATCTCAGGGCCACAAACTCCAAAGTTTATGCTTATCCCAGTAATTTTCTTAATATAGGTTTTGTTCCAAATATGTAAATCTACTTGTTGGGAAGCACCTTCCTGGAATACTGCTGGAAAAAAAACCCCAATCCTAAGAAAAGGAAAAATGCCAGAAAGATTTCTTGGGACTGATCCAGATGAAGGCATCCCAACAAGCATAGTTGTCTGGACTCTCTGGTCCTAGTCCTGCAGGCAGACAGCCTGGAGATCTGCAGGATGGAGTTTGGCCAGGCTCACAGGGCCCAGATTCCAGCAGCTCCACCTCCCTTCTCCTTCAGCCATATGTTGCACAATAAATCACAGTGGATGAAAAAAAGGCATTCAGGCTCCTGAAATGCTCCCCAGACATGCAGCATCCCCACTGTATTTCTAGTCTAATTTGCATAAATAAATCTTTATAATCAATTAATAATCAGGCTCGTATTTGTATAAACCTGAATTTGTGGAAAAAAACAAACCAACCCTACAAACAGCAAGACACCAGTATTATCCACACCAGGCAGATTGGTGAATGATTCCTTGGGTTGGAAATAATTATCCAAGGTGAAACTATTGGTATTTCTAAATCCTAACCTGTCACCAGGCATTGCTATTTAACAGAGGTAATAATGTTAATGATTATGGGGTCTTGGGCTCTCCTCTGAATGATGGGGATGAAGAAGCACTTCAAGGGACAGTTCACACCCTGCAGCAGGTGAAGGCAGATAAGTTTGGGCCCATGTTTCTCATTTAAGCATCCCAGAAAAGACCTACACCTAAGTGGAGACAACTCGGGTCCCAGTGAGCTGCTGCTATGAAAAAAACCAGCAAAGTCTGGATTTTTGGCTATTTCAACCAAATAGCCTGTTCAGCCTTTGTCCTGGGTTTGGCTTTTGGTGCTGCTCCTCCTTTGGGACCTGTCATAACTCAGGTCCCTGAGTCCCCTCTTTAGGGTGACATAGAGGAGCAGAGCTGTCCCTGTCCCCAGCTGCACAAATGCCCGATTCACTAAATCCTCGTGTCCATTCCATATGGATTTCTGGGCACAGGACTTGTAAGAGTGGGTTTTACCTGCCCCAGAGGCTGCACACGTGGGCTGTCCAGAAGAGAAAAGCATGCCCAAAACCCCATATATTTTTGGGGCCTCTTACACAAAGCTGCCTCTTTTCTCTGGGCTTTGGGGCTCGAAAGCGCTCAGGGAGATTCTTCGTTGCGTAATTCAAATACAGATTCACTTTTTTACCAAAGAAGGAAAACTCCAGCTCTAGTCAATGTAAATAATGGATGTCGCCCACCTCTACTCCGTTCTGCTCCTGTGTGGGATATGGGGCTTTTCCCAGTGCTTTTCCCTCCAGCCCTGAATGATTAGGGCACCTCCCTGCCCACTTGCCAGCCCGTGATGGGCTGCCCTGGGATGTCACTGGGCAGCTGGCGTGTTCCATTTGGGGCTGAGGTCTGTGGTGGGAGCTGTCTCA
Organism: Pardalotus punctatus; assembly: GCA_013400915.1. NCBI lineage: Eukaryota > Metazoa > Chordata > Aves > Passeriformes > Pardalotidae > Pardalotus > Pardalotus punctatus. The sequence goes on along the minus strand of VZTX01001911.1, from coordinate 3,205 downwards.
CCAGCACACCGGAGTCAGGATGGGCAGGAAGAGCCCACCCAGGGAGCTGCTGCCCGCATTCATCCCCCTGCTCATCCCTCTGGACTAACCTGGAAGTCAACTGACCTGGAATTCAGCTGTGGGACCCCACAGCAAGCAAGACTCTGGGACATCAGGTGCATCACCCACTGCAAACAGACGCGAGCAGGCATCGCAAAGACAGACAACAAGCAGACAGAGCAGAGGGATGGAGCCAGAGGTCGCAGATAGGCACGAAGATGGATCTTTGAAGGAGAGAGTGATCCTCCTGCTGCTGTTAGCAGATACTCACAGTCATGGGCTCCTGAGCCGTGCTGGAGGCTGGGGAGGTTTGGTCCTGCACGTGTCCCCGCTGGGTCCTTTGTGGCCCGGGCCACCGCCCGCCTCCTCGTGCCCCCTTGGCTCATGGGGGGATTGGACCTGCCCCACACGGTGTGCTAAGGAGCCTGAGACCCACTTGGGAGCTGCAGCCGGTCACTTGATGCTATAATCCCTCCTCATTACAAAAGAGACTCTGTTGTCTTTTGCCCTGTTCTCTCCTAATCTTCTGAGTAAGCCCTGCGTGTTTATAGAGGCGGCCGGAGGAGGGGGAGGCAGGGCTGGCGGCTCCGCTGCTGCTAACTCCTGGCACAGCCATGGTGGCTGCCAGAAGAGAGGCATTTTTCCTCTAATTCTTTCCTGTTTGGTCCCTCTCTCCATGTCACAATCTTTCAGGAACCCCAGGAGATTATGCAGGGCTGGAATTTTCCATCAAGGCTGCAAAACGCGGCGTGCTCAGGGGCTGCCATCTCTTCCCTAGGTCGGTGCAACACCTGCTACGTGCTCTGCCTGGCTCTCACACGATGTTCCCCTGTCATCCTCACTGTCCCTGGATGAGTTTGCCACCTCTTCCAGCTGTGGTTTGGATGCTGGGGACTTCCACTCTGCCACTGGCTCTCTGAGACTCCTTCCATGTGTTCACTTTCTTTCCCTCTTGCTTCTCCAGCAGTGCTCAAGAGCTGTCACTGTGCTTCCTTGCAGCCCATCCTGGGAAACATTGATCCTTGCCTTGCCCTCAGACTTCCACCAAGCCAGAGAACTGCTTCCCTCTGTTTTTCCAGGGTCCTTAGTCCCTTTCTTGCTCCCAAGACATCCCTCCCAATTGTGACCATCCATCCCCTCCAACACGTCCTCAATGCATCCTGTCAATTCTTTAGGACATTCCCCTTCCATGAGGCTCTGAATCAAAACCTTTTCTTACTGAACAGGTCTTCCATCATTTAGGCAGCTGCAGGACACTGTGGAGAAGAGAGCACGGGTCTGCTCCCTGCAGGTAAGAGCAGCTGGAGATCCGGGCTCCTGTAATAACCAACTTTCTCTTGTGCTTTTGTCTTTGACACTTATTTAACATCAGCAGTTGGGATCAATTTGTCCCAACTGTCGTTTGCTCCTTCCTGTGGCTGATCCTTGAGAAGGGGAGTGGGTTGTTTCACTGCTCCTCTAGGGCAGGTGCTGCCTGGCATCTGTCTGATGTGGGATTTTTGGTGCAGTCCTGGGAACGGCTGCCAGTGGCAGGGAGATCAGAGTTTAAAACATGGGATTCAGTGTTCTGTGAAGGGGGGTGAGAGCAGGGGGACCTTAACCAGGGAAGGAATTGGTGGACAGGCAGGCTGAGACAGATCTTGAGGATCTCAGTGCCTGAACCCTCATCCCCACACACAGCAGGGAAACAAAAATTCATCAGATGAGACATTTGCTGGAGTGGTTTGGATACTCCTGGAGACATGGAACAACAACCCCCTGAGTGTCCTGCTGTTTGTGGAGGGATGTGCTGGCATCTGGGGGCCTCTACTGTCCTTCCTCTGAGAGCAGCTCTGTTGGCAGCTCGTGTGCTCCACAGCTGCCTTTGGGAGAGCAGGAAATATGTGTGGAATTTAATATTAAAATAAATAACTGAGGGGCTACCAGTGTGACAGCACTGCCTGGATCCCTTTCCACATCTCCTTGGCCTCAGACCTTGAGGAAGAGGATGGTCTGAAAGCCTGCCTGGCTCAGAAGCAGCACAGGCAGCAAAGAGGTGCTGACACCCATCCTCAGCCTCCCAGCCCTGGAATCATCCTCATTTTCTCCATGTTAAAGATGCAGAGATTGAATTGCTGTGCTGGGAGTTGAATCCCTGCTTTGGGAATGCCAAAGGGCCACTCTCAGTGCTGAGATAGCAGCAGCTGGCTGGGAAAGGCATAGTGCCCTCCTTGCTGTCTCCCAGAGAATAGTAAATGTTTTTTGGGACAGTGGGTCCCAAGCTTGGTGAAATCCCCTTCCCTTCTCCAGTTTCAGTGCTGGGATAGACACAGAGGCAGCTGGCATCAAGGGTGTCTCTCAAAATTATTTTATCTTCCCTGGAATTTGATGTAATTAAAGAAAGTGGGAAGTGTCTGGGGAGATGCTGTTTTACATGAACAGGATTTAGTCAGAGATTGGAGCTGGCCAGGAACGTTTGAAGAAGATGCAGTGACCCTGCAGTGCTTTTGTGAGGACCCCCAGGCTTGTCCCCTTAATGCTGCAGAATTCCTCACTAATTCTGTGCCATCCTGGGCTGCCCTAGGAGCTGGGGGTGCCTGTCCCTGTGCCAAGCTCCATCTGACCCTTTGCATTTTGCTTTTAGAAGCTTGGAGGGTGACAAATATCTCCCTTTTCCTCTGATTTTCAGTGTGCGCACCATGAAAATGAGGGAAGGGTCCTTAGTGAGATCCCCTTCTTTTGCCTTAGGAATTGCGGTAGGGATTAGGTGCCAAAGGGAGGATCAAACATATTGGTGTTGGAAATCAGAGATCCCAGAGGAGCCTGGCTGCAGCCCTTGCAGCCAGCTGAGCAAACACGTGGCACAGCCAAGGAGCCAGCCAGGAGGGAGTGGATAGAGCCTGGAGTTTTAGGCCATTTGTTTTCACTCCCCTTTCCATGGCAATAACATCCGTTCTGGGTTTGCTGGGTAAGGGGAGTCAGCAGGTCAGATCCTGCTTTCCAAGATCCAAGATAATCCCTGTTCTTCCTTCCCTTCCCAGCCTCTGTCTGGCTTTTTCTTTTTCTGTTTCTTTTTCTTCTCTTCCTGTCTTCTCTCCTCCTTGCTTTCCTCTTTCCTTTCCCCTTTTCTTTCTTGTCATTTCCCTTCCTTTTATTTGCCCTTACCTTTTTCCTTTCCTTTCCTTTC